>VZRV01005805.1:872893-993175 GCA_013398115.1 Falcunculus frontatus
TTTTTTTTTTTTTTTTTTTTTTTGACAGCTTTTTAAATATCATATTGTGATTATGGCTTTATTGGTATGTGGTTATTTTATTGGTATGTGGTTAACTACTGCAGATGTTTAATATAAGCACTAATAGTTTTAATTTTTGTTTGTCTGTGGTCAAAGACCCTTAGATATCTCATGTAAGACTATTTCTAACTTCTCTAAAGGTGCGCAGTCACCTTTGAGTCCGTTCTGTTATGCTGTGTAATTAAACACAAATATTTGATGTTGGTTTTATTTTACTCCAAATCACCTTACATGTATGAATTATCAATGTCAAAAAGTGGAAAATACCCTCAGATCATCATTCCCCTTCTCTCTAACTTGAGTGCTGGTGGATTTACTGAAATGCCCTATTAGTAAATTCTTGGTTTATATACTAGTGTCTCAGGTATTTCTATTCTATCCAGTTTTCTACACCTCTAGGTGCTCTCTCAGAAAAAAATCCTAGTTCAAAGGTGTCTTATAATACCTTAGCTCATCTTAGTTGTCTGAAACAGATAATTCATAAAGATCAAATTAAAAAGCGACGTTTTCTTACTTTTTCAGTCTCTGTGCTAAAGATTGCTTGAATGCATCTTTGTCAAAGCAGGGAATTTGGCTCACAGATTTTAAATGATCTGAGCATTTTGGTTCTGAATATTACTATTAATCTAAATCAAATTGCTTGGAAAGGTAAGGTTTCAATGTAGGGTTTCCTAGGTAAGCATGATAATTGCCTCTGTGAGAGTGCAAAGGGATGTTCGGTTTTATTTTACTTTATCAGTGCTCTCTAGTACTCTGCATTGAAACACAAAGCCCTGAATGAAACTTTGTGTAGAAAAAACCAGAATTTAAGATAACATAATGAACTGTACTCTTAGAAATACTGTCTATGAAGTGATAGATCTCTTATCCTTCAGCTCCCCTCTCACAGCTACTATTAATAATATCTGGGATCCTCAGCAGAATAAGTTAAGATTTTTCAGTCAAAGGACACTCCTGTACGGTCATTTCACCCTAACCCTAGCAAATTGTTTCTCAAACTTGGTATGGTGTTTCACCTTTGAAATAACACATGCTTCAAAGAATTGAAAAGAACAGGTTTTTGTGTTTCAGCTGCTGCCAACCAACTGTTCATTTTTGATTCTATAGAGTGTGGTAGATAAATATATTATATACCACATTTTCATTTCTTCCCATTGGAGCAACCACCATTTGGTAAAAAATGATAGAAACTCTTCTGTTTTAAGAACAGAAGAATACTAGTTTTACTTGAACTTATTTGAAGGTCCAGTGCCTGGATAGGGCTGTAGCAAGTCATCAAAGATTTAGAAAGAAATTATTAGCTCCTCAACTTGCCATATCTAGTAGAAAACATTGTTAAATGAATGAATTTCTATGGCTTGTGTTCTTCTTGGGGCATGCATGGGTATTTCTCTACTTCCCAAGTCTCCCTCATTTCTGGATGCCTAAGCAGTAATTTGTAATGTATGTTGCTAATAATACAGCCAGCAGAGAGGATAATGTGAAAATAAAAGGTTCAGCTATGTTTTTCACTATAGAAATACGGTTTTTGGTAGCAGCATACATTAATTAATATATTTTCTACATATATGTATAGAAAAATAGACAGTGGATATCAGATATCACATTTTCATAATGTGAAGATAGAAATCAGTGAAGTTGATGCATTTTCACCTTTTCACATTCACAGGCAGTATTATTGTACATACATTGAGAGCTGAACAAAACTATTCATTGTGTCTGAAGGATGAAATACCCTATTCCTCTACATATACATTTTTCCACAGAAATCATCCATGGAAAAAAAATTAATAACTTTCTTCTAAACACTGCAGAGGAGAAAGTCTGTGATATCAGCTTTTTCAAGTGACAATAAGTTAAAATATGTTCCTACTTTACTGAGGGATAATGTTATCACTGCAGCACTCTCAGTTAGAGTAAGATGATTCATCCTGTGTATCCTGGAGCATTAAATAGTGAACATCACACTAGCAATTCTTCTAGCACTTGAACTTTTACAACTTAAGTTCAAAACAGATGCAAGTTTAGCAAAAAAACCCAACAATCTCTCTTGAACATCCTTCTATTCTGGGCAGTTATACAGTGACTGATTCTGAGAAATATATAACTGCATTAAATACAAATAGAAATGTAGAGGTTAAAGAAAGCATAGTTGAAAAGACTCATGCACATTGTGTTTTCCCATCACAGGCCTTATAAAATGTCACCATGACTTACCTTTGTCGTTCTGGCACTACCTGCTCTTACAGACATTTACCTGAAAAAACCCAAACCCTGCTGAAGTAATTAAATTTGCCTGAGATGTCACCTCCAGAAATAAAGGCTAATACATTTCTCTTTAATTGGTAATGAACGTGCACTTATAACCCCTACATGCCAATATTGACACAGACACTTCACTGTATTTCTTCTCAAATAAGTTTCCTGCAAGACTCCAAAATTTACTCTTTCATTTTTTGAGGCACTGAGAGATACACATGGAGATCATGTTAAAGAAAGAGTATACAGTAAAATCTCTTCTCCAACCCAGAAATAAAGATAATTGAGCAAAGGTGCATTTAAAGAAGACTGACAGGAGAGATTGCAGTGAGAGACAGATCCATTTTTTGTTAAAATTCTTTTTTCCCTGTGATACCTTGCTCTCGCTGGCTCAAAAATGTTTTAATTTGACTAAGCTTTCTAAGTTACTGTGATTTGTTGTCTTTAAAGGAGTGTGGAAAACACAGGGTTTCTATCAAGTCCATCATAGCTAAAGAAATAAAATGTCAGAGGACAATGAGTAGTATCTCTTGCCGCCATGATTGTGTTCAGTGCAGTGCAGGGTGACAACAAAAGCTGTCGCTGTGGGGCCAAGGCATAGCTTTCCAAATTACTCCCTCTCCATTAAAACAAGCAATGAAACAAACAAAAAACTCCCAAGCCCAACCACAAAACCTTGAGGAGACTCAGAGAGAGCATGGGGACAGAATGGACAAATGACTTCCCATTAGTCACAGTAGGGCAGGTAAAACAGGTGTGTGAATGCAGGTCTGCCAGGCCCTGGAGTTAGCAATCCCACTGTAGGAGAAGCCATCCTCTCTGCAAGAGACTTCATGTAATGTTGATTGAACGTCAGCACTGTAGAACACCTGCATTTTATAGTGTGCCATGAGAGAATTTTTTCACCTGGCTTTTATCACAAAAGCCTGATTTTGAAGCCTTTGTTCCCTTTATTATTTGCTTTTTGATTAAACATCACCCATTGTTATATATTCCGAGAAATGCTGGCCCTGCAGCGATTGTAAATCGATAGCTAGATGTGGAGGAATAGGAAGGGAAAGGGAAAAAAAGAAGAGGAGAAAAGTTTCTTACAGCTACGTGAGAAAGAAAGTTAATAAAAATAGGTCAGGCAATTTCAGCCTCTTTTCATATGAAACAAATGGTCTAATCTTAAGTAGGAGTCACATATCAGGATCTTCAGTGTATCTGGGGCTCATCAGGAAGTGGCATACAAGTAGCAGTATAAAAATCCTTTTCCACTGATATCAGAAAGATTTCAGGTTAATAGATTATCCTGCAAAGAATTTGTATTACATCTGTCTTTTTACCTAGGATTGAATAAATATTGCAGAAATTTAACTGATGTGTTATCCAGGTCATGTACTCAGCAATGATTAAGCTGAAGAAGCATGTATGAAAATATCAGAATTTTTTCTTAAAAAATCTGTAGAACAGTACTCTAAATGAATGAAAAAGGAAAACAGAAGGTAAGGGGGTTTTTTCACCTCAAAGGACAATCATTTTAATTGTGTAGTTCCTGGAAATAGAATCTTCCATAATGTAATGAAACGATATTTGAAGTAACTCACATACAAAATCTACAGATTGAAGTCCTATTGGAACTCCTATTTATTTGTCTGCTGTAATTAAATTCATCATGCAATCTTGGGAAAAAAATTAAAATGAAAGTATTTAAAATACAGAAGGGGAAGAAACTTCCAGATTCAGGCATAAAAATAGAAGACATTCAAGTGGCACAAAGTTACAATTCAGGAAGGATTTTGTTACTTGTATTTGGATCACAACTATAGCAACTGTTATCATGTGTCACTGCCTCTAATGGTATATGGGTTCAATCAGAGCACACAGAGTACCAGATGGGACTGGAGGAAGCTGTCAGCAGAAAGAAACTATGCTCTCTGATTTTTGCATTCCTGTGCAAAAAGCCACTATTGTCAATTGGTTTGATCTATAAAACCAATGCTTTTGTTATAAATCTTGGCATGGTCTGGGATTACAAAGCCAGCAAGCACCAGATGGCTGAAGAGATTCAGGCCAGGTCTAGAGCCTCCTGCCAGCCTTGTTTCTGCAATCAGGAGTATGCAGTAATATGATCCATGTTCAACACGTCTGGGTGAGCAGATGCTCCTCACGTGTAGACACAGTAAGTACACTGGCAAAACTGTAGCATGACTGGTAGACAGATGCCTGATGAAAGTAAGGAAGAAGATTATTTAGGCAAGTGCAAAGCACAGCATTGTTGGAATACAGAATACTTGCAATCTGCCGTACTGGTTTTGACTGGATTGGAGTTAGTAGCTGGTATGGGCCCGTGTTTTGGATTTGTGACCAAAACATTGCTCGTAACATAGGGATATTTTGATTATTTACACAGTGTCAAGGACCTTTATGTCCCTCACCCCATCGCACCAGCAAATAGGCTGGGGATGCTCAAGGAGCTGTGAGGGGACACAGCTAGGGCAGTTGACTCCAACTGACCAGAGAGATATTCCATACTGTATGGCATCATATTCAGCATACAAAGCTGGAGAAAGGAGGAAGGAGGGAACATGTTCAGAGTGATGGTGTTTGTCTTCCCAGGTCACTGCAACATGTCATGGAGCCCTGCTTTCCTGGGGATGGCTGAACAGCAGCCTGCCCACGGGTAGCAGTGAATGAATTCCTTGTTTTGCTTCCTTTGTGTGTGTGGCTTTTGCTTTACCTATTTAACTGTTTGTGTCTGAACCCACAGGTTTTCTCACTTTTCTGATTCGTTTCTCCATCCTGCTGGTGGGGGGAGTGAGTGCAGGACTGTGTGGGCCTTAGTTGCCAGCTGGGCTTAAACCACAACATCCATGATGAAAAATTATCCTTAGCATAGGCAGTGCTTTAGATGGTAATGAATATCAACACCATGTCAAAATTACTTTGCCATTCAGTAGGCAGCTGCTAATATGAAATTGTGTCTTTGCTCAAGCAGAAAAAGAAATTACTTTGACCACTGAGAGAGCTGTCCTTTAACCAAATATTTGACACATAAATTTCTAAGGGCCAGAAGAAAGATTAAAACCACACCATGGTGAGCACCCTGATGATACTGTGAGAATCTTCTGCAAGAACATGGAACTGAACTGAGGTCACCCAAATCTTGTTCTAGTATTCTCACAGAAGGCTGCTTGGCCTCATATATTGACATGCAAATATGTTGAAATGAAATGTTTCCTTCATCATTTTTGTGTTCTTGTAGTTCTTAATTCCATCATCTGTGAGGATTATTTCTCGTTAATAGAAACAAAAATCAAAACTGGCATTTCTCTGAGAGTCAAGTTGCTGTGCTATGCAACTGCATACCTCTTCAGCAATGATAAATGTCAGCAGAATGAGCTCCCCTTTCTCTGCAATGTCAGGCAGTCCATCCTGTAGCTGAACATTTCTGATGAAATTTAGCTTTTCCTTCCACTTTTCTTATCTTCTTCACAGAATCCCATTTATTCCCTGTTGTGGATTGCTTTTAGGAGATTTTGTGGGATAGGTGCTATAAGGATGCAGAAGGTGATGGGAGAAAAAGTATCGAGTGCCAAATAAAAGCATCAGCTGTGAGATTTGAAATGATTCTTTAACCTTTGTGTGTTTCTTCATCAGAATCAGAATATTTCAAGTTGGAATGGACCCTTAAGGAACACTGAGTCCACCTCCCTGCTCCGAACAGGACTACCTTAAAACTATATCATACGATTAAGAGCACTGTCCATACACTCCTTGAACTCTGACAGGCTTGGGGTAATTTCTCTGGAGAGCCTGTTCTAGTGAATAACCATCTCTCTCCATAAAGAACCTTTTCCTGCTATCCCACCTGAGCTTTTCTATTTCCTTGTGTCCTATCACTGGTCACCTGAAAGAGATCAACACCTCCCCTTTCACTGCTCTCCTGAGGAAAGTGTTGACTGCGATGAGTCACCTCTCAGACTTTTCTTGTCCAAACTGAAGAAACCAAGTGTCTTTAGCTGCCCCTCATAAGTCTTGCCCTTGAAAGTTTTCACCCTCTTGGCCCCTCTCCTTTGATACAATCAATCTAAGATTGTGATGTCCTTCTAATATTTTGGACCCCAAACCTGAAAGCTGCACACAGTCCTCAAGGTGTGCAGGGTAGAGTGGGATAATCACCTCCCTTGACCAGGTACTGATACTGTACTTGATGTACCCAGGATATGGTTGGCCATTCTGGCTACCAAGGCCCACTGGTGACTCACATTCAACTGGCCATTGACCAGGACCTCCAGATCTCTTTCTAAAGGGCTGCTCTCTAGCTTCTTGTCCACCAACTTGTATATGTAACTGTGATTTTTCTATCCCAGGTGGAAAAAACAGATTTTGATCTTGTTAAATTTCATACAGTTTGTGATTGTCCAGCTCTACAATCTATGCAGATCTCTCTGTAACATCTCTCTACCCTCAATGGAGTCCACAGCTCCTAGTTTAATATCATCAGCAAATTTAAGGTACATGCATCCAAATAATTTATAAAAATATTAAATAACACTGGCCCTAAAACTGAGCTTTGGGTGACCCCATTTGTATCTGGTTGCCAACCTGATACAATGCCATTTAGTATATTTCTTTGAACCTTACCCATCAACCCATTGCTCACCCAACAAACAAAAACATATTGAAGTGACACCCTCAGCCAACAGTAAGGTATTTGTTTGAGAGGCTTCTGAACTGAATAGGCAGAAAGAAGTGAGGCTGCTGCAACCTCATGTCCCCAGGTCAAGTCAGAAGTAAGGATGAGGACAAACCTGGATAGGCGCAGTCACTGTACCAAATATGCACAAGTATACACAGCTGGCCACACAAATTAAGATAGACAAAAACACATGTACAGACAGAGATGGCACAAATGGACTAATCTTATCCCGTTCTATGGCAATTCATGGTAAAGGCCTGTCATGAGAAACATATATCTATAACATGTGAGTATCCATATTATATAGGTAAGTACGTCCTACCTACTAAGAACAGTGGCTGTCCCAAGCCACTCAGACTGTCTAGCAGTTGTTTCCTCCAGCAGCCCTCAGACCACATCAGACTCCCTGCTATTCAGCATAGAGTTATGGCCACTCCAATAACTGGCTCCCAAGCCCCTTATCCTTCTCTTTGAGTATCCCAGCTCGATCCTGGCTGGCAGTCATGCACTGTCATGCATACACACACAATGTGCACATGCTCTGGTCTCTCCAGCCGCTGACACCACAGGCAGATAGGTCCTGAGGTTCTGATCCCTGGTTCCATGCTAGTTGCCAGCACTCGTACACCCATACACATGTGCACAGCGATAGAGTCCCTCACTTAGGAAAACAGATAGAAATGGCAATTAATAAGAAAACAGGATGGACTATGTTTATCAGGCATAGAGCATGTCTGGACCAAGATACTTCCCAGCCACCTGTCTGTGTGTGACCAGCCCCATTTGTAATTTTACCCCTTTGCTCCATGCTTGTTCTTTGCCAAACACTTTGACCTTTCTTGCCTGTGATTCTTCCTAATGTGACATCTGTACACTATTGCTGAGGTTCTCCTAGGACAAGCCTAACAGCAGTTGGGGCTGATGTCTCTTATTGGGGATCTCCTCCTCATCACTGTGCCTCTGTGCTCCTTTCTGTATCATGATGAACCTTAAATCACATAAAGACACTTTTTAAACTTAAAAAATATAGGGTTTTGTCTATAATGATGGTTTGGCAAGCCCAGACTTATACACTTTATAATCCTATAATCATTTTACAGAACTCATCATGGTGCCTGTTCTTCCAAGCCCTGTTTAACAAAGCTACTATTTTTTGTTACAACTAACTCTATCCAGTCTTGGTAGGACATGTGGAAATACTGCGGAAGTACCTGAAAGTACTCTTTCCCTTAAACCAGTGGAATACATTGAATTTCATACAAAAACACACTTGTGCATGTATGTGCTGATCTCCTTCAATAATCAGCTGAAATGTTTTAGACTGTATTTCTCTTGTGCATTACATGTTAGTATGAGCAATACCACTGACTCAATAACAGGTTCATAAGGGAGAAGAGTCAGAAAATCTTATTGAGTTGTCTTTGCAACTCAGAATTAAGCTGTGGGGGTCTCCACGCATTCTTATCTCCTGCAAAAATGGGAGATGATGGACTAACCCAGTTATGCATTAATAACAGATGTAACAAATATGCATATATTCCATTAAATTCATCATTTTTTTTCCACCAGAATATAATTCAGGAGATTGAATGTCCTGTCCTAGTCAAATGAAATATCATTTACAAAGCTTCCTATGTATCCTATCTCAAGGGACAAGGCTGCTGCATTGATTAAGCTTTAGAATATTTAAATACAAAACAAATGCATTTCATGTATACTTTGCATTATCAAGATTCAGAGAAAATCCAGTCTTGCGTAGCTTAGCAATGCAGACTAATTTTAAAATTTTCATTTAATTATGTGATTATTCCAAAAGAGAGAAGAAAATTTCAAAAATTAAAAACATTTATATAAGTTCTTATAAAACCAAAAGAAGCTATTGGTGTCTTATTCTTATACTTTAGACAATCCATGTATGTTCACAGATTTCATACTATAATGTACCGGGAAGTATTTAAGGAAATAGCACTGCACAAAATAGGTGATACATAAACCAGAGAATGCAATTCTGACTCCACTGACACCTGCAGGGAAACTGCCAGGTGCAGAGGAGCTGAGGCTCCACCCAGATCATTCAAGAGTGACAGAATCTCTTTAGCATGGCACTTTTCAAAGTAACCTATGCAAGTCATCACCGCACTGCCATGTCCTTGGCTACCTCTTTTTTTATAACAGGTCCCATTTTTTGAAG
Source organism: Falcunculus frontatus (assembly GCA_013398115.1). Classification (NCBI taxonomy): domain Eukaryota; kingdom Metazoa; phylum Chordata; class Aves; order Passeriformes; genus Falcunculus; species Falcunculus frontatus. The sequence goes on from VZRV01005805.1 coordinate 882,088, forward strand.
ACTACCAATAGGTAATGTAGAGGAAACAGAGCACCAAAGCATTTATTGAAATCTCTCTTTAGTGTCCCTGGAACTCTCTAGGTTTTTCAACAAGGCAGTGACATTCCAACAACAGCACATTTCAGAGAAAGCATGGACCCTTCTACGACACGTCACCATTCCTATGGGCCTTATACATGTCAGAAAGCTGCTTACAGAGAAGCAGCCAGTTAGAGAGTCCTGCCCTGCTGTCTCCACCTGTCATCTTTACTGCTTCTCAAAGCTTCCCCAAGCCAGCCTCAAATCAGACTTCCCCTCATTTTGCAGAGATACAGGGTCATTTATTTAAGAGCCGGGACTGGGCTACATGGTTGCATTAATTCAATGCTGCCCACATGCCATCCATCCTGTTTCCTTCAGGAAAAAGAAAATGTAAAAAAAATAAAAGTCATCAGCATTGTGTAGCCTCAGGGAAATATCTCCTACAGATTCTCATTGAATTTGGTTTCTCTCTAGTTATTACAAAGAAAAATAATTCTCTAATATTTTTTTGAGCAACAAAAAGTGACTTCATATTTCAAGAGGCATACACAGCATGTGATTATGTGTCTATTTAATTAAGGTTATTTTTCATTAAAGAAAGGATAAAGCATAGAATGTCACCATAATTAAGAAAATGAGTGCATCAAACTCATACATACTAGTCCCAAAGCAACCTTAATGAATCTTAACAATTTTTTGAGAATCTTAGTGCTGCCGGACTAATAACACCTTGTTTAATCTGTGTTTCTGGAAGCCAGTGGAGCAGTGGCAATTTCTACTAGCTGGAAAAATGGTGCAGTGTGTTTCAAGTTACTGCTTTCTATATCTAAACTAGTGCCAAAACATTTCTATCAAGAGCTTCTGAAACGGTTTCAGATAGTTACTACCATTCACAAATGGTTTTAGGTAAAACTAGTGGAAATCCAATGTGACAACCATTGCTTGCTCATGTTAAAAGAGAAAAAAAAACTTTTCCATCAAGTCTGTCTTTTAGGAAAATATTCTTGGTTTCTGTAAATTGCTTTCTAGATGGAATGCTGATCAAGCTGTATTATTTATTCTATCTCATTTTTTGCTTGGGCAATTTTGAGTTCAATTTTCCTTGATTTTTTTAATGATCACAACAACTTTTCCTGAACACTTTTTTTTTTTTTTTTTTACTGGTGGCACACTTATGTCATAATCATCATGTTGACAAAATGGGACAAAATGTGACACTTATCAAAAACACATTCCATGTCCTGGCAATTCCAGTGAATGAGAAAAATTTCAGCTGAACTGATGTTTGCTTATATATAAGAAGATGTTTCCAAGGCAGAACATCAACAAAGTGAATCGGAGAAGATGATGACAATCACAGATTAAACTGTACAGCTTCATACAGAAGGCACCCCTGGCTCCATCATCAAGTTGATAAAATTAATAGAACAGAAGGGAGAGCTGTGGACATATGTGCATCCTGAAAACTTTACAGTAGAATAAGTTGCATGACGTGGTAGTCATGCAGTAAGTAAAACTTCTCAAAGAAATTCTTAGACATAAAAATGTTTGGACGTGTATCAAGTAAATACTGCCTATACCTGTATGAACAAATTAAATTCTGACAAGGCTATTTTTATACACAGGAACCCAGTCACCTAAGTTGCTAAAATGGTTCCTGACACTGTTTTGGCCTCAACTTTCCCAAACAATGCATAAATCTGTTTAGAGAATTGTCAAATTCTAGACGCCTTTTTGTGGATATTCTTTGCCTATGAGTACCTCGTTTTGGATAGTTTTTGGGGGTGAACATGGGCCATTATGTGTCAATTCATCTCAGGAAATGGCCACTGGCATATTTCATTTAATAATACAGTCATACACTCTATAATTCCTATTTTGTTCTTCTTTTTTTTCATACTCAATTCATCAGGGAGCAATCAAATGATCAGCCGATTTGTCTGTCTGTTACATCCTACAGATTTCAGCCAAATTAAGTATCTGAGTGAAAAGTAAATTCCTTCAAGTTTAAAGAAAACAAATTTGCATGGAAGTAGAACCTAGAAGTGCCCCTTTTTATGGAAAAATCACTATACAAGTTTACCCATTACTGACAATGGAGAATCTGCATAATAGACCAACTTTGAGAAACATACTCATGCAAAATTTGGCTTCTTTTGCCTTTCTGCCTACTGAAATATTCATTGGTTATTTGTTCCAGTATCCTTGAAAAAAAAGTAGATTTAGACTCTCTAATGTTTCATTCCCCATTTCATTCTCTCTATTTTTACCACCTCCAGGCATTTCTGTCTCTCGTGCTGTTTGGGATTATTTCCAAATCAAGACATTCTTTGAGATTCTAAGGAAATGGCATTTTAGGGAGCTATAGACTAGTAACTAAGCTCTTGTGTAGACAGTCCTGTGGTAATTTAAGGGAAACTGTGAAAATGATTGAGTTGTGATTTGTCCTTAAGATGAATGGCACTGATCATCCCTCTGCTCTTCCAAACAAATCTCACAGCCTGGGCCTTTGCCTGAGTTCACAAATTATTCTTTATGGATTTTCTCTTATAGGAAAGAATTGTAGAAATTTTCAGATTGGAAAGAACTTTAAAGTTCATCTAGTTCCAACCACCAGGGCCAGTGTCAACTTTCACAAGACCAAGTTGCTCAAAGCTCCGTCCATACTCAAGGTCCATGACTGACGTAATGCTTAATCACATAAAGCATGGAAAAAATGTTTTTAAAAGATAGCAAGAGGTAATCTACTTCATTTTGCTATCCTAACTTTACCTGTGTTGATTCTCAGAGAAATTTAATTCATCTGTTCTTAGACACCTTCAGCAGCAGAGACAGTACAACCTGGTCTTCCTCTATCAACTGTGCTGAATAACTTCTGAAATGCTTTCTAAAGTGAACATCCACATAGCACTGCATATGCTAGAGAGTCTTATTATTTCTGTCTTTCAATTATTAGCTCAACAGAACTGAGTTACTGATCTTACTGAACATATTCTGTCTGTTGGGGAAAAAAAAGTATCCTCTAAAGTTAATAATAATGAGACAGCTATTATATTGTTGTAGGTCCTAAATAACTCCTGTAAGTTTGCAATCACAGAATAATAGAATATTTAAGGTTGAAAAAGACCTTTAAGATTATCAAGTCTGACTGTCAACCTAGCACGACTGCCATGCTAACCATTAAATCATGTCGAGTATCCCCACATTTTTTTAACTCCTCCAGTAAAGATGACTCCACTGCTTCCTTTCTCAGTCTGTTCCAATGATTTGCAACCCCTTCCATGAAGAAATTTTCTCTAACATCCAATCTAAACCTCCCCTTCTGAATCTTGAAGACATTTGCTCTCGTCCTGTCACTCGTTGTCTGAGAGCAGAAACTGACTACCACCTTGCCACAACCTCCTTTCAGGTGTTTCCAGAAACTTATAAGGTCTCTCCTGAGCCTCCTTTTCTCCAAGCTAAACACCCCCAGCTCCCTCAGCCACTCATTATGAGACTTGTGCTCCAGACCCTTTACCAGCTTCACTGCCCCTCTTTGGACTTGCAGCAGCACCTCAATGTCTTTCTTTTTGTGAGGTGGTGGAACTGATACAGTGACTTGCAGAAGTACAAATGAGAAAATATTGTGGCCTGAAGCTCTAGAATATCAAATTTCTTTGTATGCAACTATTTGAATGCATGTCAAAAAAGCGTGTCAAGAAGTTATAATTGATATCAAAGTACTGTTTCTCATCTAATTTGCCTCACTTTAGCTATTTACTATGAATGTCTTATCTATGGGTCCTTATATTTAGAAAAAAGAATTAGAGATGCAGATAAAAAGCTGCACAGCACTCACATTTTGGGGAAAAATACATTCAACCTGCATTTGCTTTAGCCTCTGTGGGACACTGAGACACTTGTCAAAACCCAACAGGCATACTGAGCTTCAATGATTCATAGGATTTAAATTACTTGCTCTGGGGGAAATCAAATGTGCAGGAGACCCCACAGGGTCCCACCATCTAATTAAAGGGAGCTTTCTTCTTGATCATCCTCATGTAAATATGTAATAAGCCATCAGACTAGAATCATTCTGTTTACACATCATCTGCCAGTCAGGAAGATCAATGATGAGAGCAAGCACTTTATATTTATCTGCTGAATATGTTGCAGATCATCTAACAGATTTCTTTATGAAGACTTGGATTTCCATATGCAGGCTGAGAAGCCTGGAGCAATTCTGAATTCTCTTAAGATATCATTTTGAACAGGGAGATAGATGCTCAAGTTAAAAAGCTCTAGGAAGATTAATTTTTGGACATAAATTGTTTTATTCTGTTGAATTCTTTTTGTTGTAGTCCTGCTTCTTTCCAGAATCAGATATCGTAAAAAGTATTGCTTTATGCACAACCATATGTGTGATAAAGATTTTATCTTTAGCACTACATTTTAAACATGATGCTATCAACACCAGCCATTGAACTAAATGAAATCAGACCGCTCTCCAGCCAAATGAGATAAAGCCAATGTTTTTAGTGTCAGGGCCATAGGATCTGTTCTCAAACAGTGCTGCAGTAAAAAACATTTCATTGATTTCATAAGTCAGCAGAACTGTATGTGTTAACATATTTGCCTGTGTTTGAAAATTGTGGCTTTAAACTCTTTAGAAAAGAAATAAAATGTTTTTGTGGTCATTCAGGAAGAAAATAGATCTAATGCAGAATTTTATAAATTTTTTTTTTTTTATTCATTTCTTATTTTGGGGGAATCGCTGTGTGTAGAGCTACCAACAGCTACTATTAATTTACTTTTTATTGCTTCTCCAACTGCCTTCTTATTTCAGTTTATTAGTTAAACTTTATTTCTGATTTTATCACCATCATCAGACTTCAAGCTGGTTTTTGATACTCTTCCCTGCTTTTTATATTCTCCTTTTCATATAAACAGGAGTTTTTCTCTTTTCCGTAACAGCTAGAATTTTCTCAAAAGCATGGAAAACCAACAAGTGAGGTCCCTTTTGAAGTAACTACAAAGGATTATATGAAGCATGAGTGATACTAATTAGATCCTGTAACTTTAAAACAGTTTGAAATTCCGTGAATTTCTAAAGGCAAAATAATCTCCTTTCTTCCTAGTCTGACTTTTAACCTTCAGTGATTAGTCTTTATTCTCTGTCTGTAACCAAAGAAAAAAGTTCAGATGAATAAACACAGTATTTAGCATTTTTATTGGGGAGAACTGCCAGCTCTTTGATCTACTCTATTGTTAAATTTTTTGCTTTGGTATTAAGATGTGATTCTTACACCAAACCTCTACTCCTGCTCTCTATATCTTGCTTTTTTTTTAGCAGAGAGACTCAGCTAAAACACAAAATTGTTTCATTAGTGAAGAAATTTCCTTAAAGGGTATGAGGACCTACATTAATATCATCAATAAAACAGGAGGTACACTTACACATTTTTTCTTACAAAACCAAAAGGGTGTTTGTTCTTATTTTCCTCTGGAAAGCGGAGTTCTCTAACGTAGAGTAGACAGACCACACTGTATAAACAAAATTTTCCCTTTAAGCACCTATGCATTTGAGAAGACAGCTCAGACCAAGAGATCAAAAGGAAAGGAAATGGTACAAATTGAAAAAGGGGAAATTTATGATAGATATTGGGAAAAAATTCTTTACTGTGAGGGCGGTGAGACACAGGGTTACGTTGCCCAGGGAGGCTGTAGATATCCTGTCCCTGGCAGTCTTTAAAGCCAGGTTGGACAAGGCCTTGAGCAACCTGGTCCAGTGGGAGGTGTCCCTGCCCAGAGCAGGGGAAGTTGAGACTAGATCATCTTTAAAGTCCATTCCAACCCTCTGACATTCTCTGGTTCTATGAACTATGTAGAATTACTACTTGCAATAAAAATAATGGCACATATCTTCAGTCAATTCTTTGCAGCAGTCAGCCTGAAGCAATGAGACTTGCTGTCTTTTGGTGCCTTTTTATCTGTCTTTAGAGACTGATCCAGTTTACAGGATCAGTCCAGTGACAGGTGTCTAAGGGGAAAAATGCACAGTGAGGACATTCAGGAAATATTACCGAAAAATAAGAAATATGATACAACCATTTAAAAATTCTACATTAGATCTGTTATCTTCCTGACCTATCCCAAAAGCTTTTTCTTTCTTTTCTAAATAGCTTAAAGCCACAATTTTCAATCACAGGCAAATATAAAATCTTTTTTCCCCTGAATCTCCTTACTGTTCATCTTTCCCTTTAGGTGCCTGTCCTTTCAACTGGATCAGGCTCAGAAGGTGGATGGGAAGGCACCACGACCCATTGCTTCGTGCCAACTGCTGCCAAGCAATGATTGAATATAATTACTTTTCTCCTTCAAGTTAGATTGCTGACATATTCCTAACATTTTGCTCACTTCATACCACTTCAGAACAATCTGTAGCATGAGCTCAAATACCTTTCAAATGTGTTTCTATTTCAAGCTGCAGTCAGAACTGGATGAACAGCAAAAGAAAGCACCGCATTACCACAGCATTTCTCACACCATATCTGAGCTGATAAAACCTGCTGAAAAGACTTACAGCCTTCATACAATATCACACAGGATTATTTTTTACAACTCAAAACATGGCTGAGTGCATCTGCTAGACATATATAATGTAAATCATAGTCTTGATTTTAGTGTTAGAGACGTTCTTGGTAGCTCTCTGAATTTCAGGTGCAGAGTCATTAATTTCCTGACTCTCTTAATTCTAGTGTCATTTTCAGCTGTCTTCATTAGTGGCTTCTTGCTGCTGTGACATGTTCAGCCAAACTTAACTCTCTCTTAGCTCACCTCTTTTGATCTGGGATCTTCTCACATTACCTATCTGATTGACTGGGTCAAAGTATCATCATTTTGCCTTTGGTATTCCAGTTCTCATTTGCTGGTCTGAAGGAGTCTTCTGAAATCCCTGTTTTCCTATCAGCCTCCTTGTGCATAAATAGTACTGGAGGAAGTTTTACTTCTTCAAATGATTCCATAGAGCACTGACTTGTGCTGAGTCCTATAAACTTCTTATTAACCTTCCCTTCAGACTCATTTTACTGTAGGCTGTTCTGATGCATCCATATTGAATCTCGTCTTTTGTGCTACAGATTTGATCCAAGCAAGCCTGATGTTACAACAGGAGACCCCTAAAGGACAATGTTTAAAAACAGTATTGATTTATATGAAATAATTTTTCATTAATTCTTGTGAACAACTTTTGCAAGCTAGCAAAAATCAGAACAAATATTTCTGGTTTACTTACTCACTATTTCTTCTAAATCTAGTTAGCAAGATACACCATCAGAATTTCTATATCATGCTCACACATTCCACCTCCTTGTACCTGTGCTAGCAGTGCCAAAAGGGTGGCTGATTCATTCATCCCTTCCATTTTCATGGTGAAGGTGAACATGATGAGGGACAAAAAAAAGGGGACCCTGCTTAAGACGCAGACCATAAGCTCAGCTTAGCAAAAATTCACTGCAAGATAGGTATTTGCCTACATTTCCTGAACTGTAACATAGATTCAAGGCCTAACTGGAGCCAATCAGCAGTACTATAAAACGACCATGTCCTGAAGAAACCTCAAAATGGAGTTCAATAAATCAGAATGTTGAAGGTGAAACCATTTAAGGAATTGAAAGCTGTCATTAAATCATACAACAATTGACACTAGGCTTAGAACATCTTATTATGCATGATTGTATCCCAAATAAAAAAAACTAATTTTACACATCATGCTACTGCATTTAAGTCAGTTACTGACTGGTAGGTATGAGAAACTGATTTAATGTGCACATATTATTTCACAGCTGTTTACTTGAGGGTTTCTTTTATCCTGCTACCAGCTACTGTCAGACAGAATATTGGCTGTGGGTCAGATCCATTAGGCCAATTTTTATGGGCCTGATTTAACAAACATCAATTTATAAATACATTGTATTTTTATTTACAGGAACTTAGATTAAATATTTATTTTCAAATTTTACGATAACTTTGCCATGGAGGAAAGTGAGCAATAACTCCTAATGGCACAGAGCATGAAACTTTTAATTGACATCTCCAGTCTGACTGATTACCATTTTTTTCATTGAACTTCAGAACTCTGTGAGTACAAAAAATCAACTTTGAGCTCACACAGTTTGTTGCAGAAATGGAAGATATATGTCTAGAAAACTCAGTGGAATGATATTTCCTTGTGTAGACACTCTACAAGGACAGAGAACAGTCCCTGACCCAAATAGAAATATACACTACAGATGCAGGAAAAAATATGACTGCAAGTTATTTAGTATTATTATTTAATTTAAAGTCCTGCCAACAGACTGCTAATCTTTCTTGAATAAATTTGTCCAATGCTCATATTACTAGAGGGGATTAATTATACACTGTACAAGCTGCCTCTATAAAACACTGTTGTAGGCTTTCTCTATTCAGATAGCTTCCAGCTCCCTCTTACACATCAAAAGCATGAATGAAAGGATCTCAATTACACAGCTGTCACAGATATGGGAATAAATGACTCTTTGCCCTGTGCTAATGTCCCAACTAAGGGGACAGACATTGAAGAAATACTCAGTGGCGTGTTGGGGCCACTAACCTGGTTCAAGTTTATCGTGGTCATTTCCAGCTCTTGAGGGAGGCTTCCCTTCCAATGCAGCTTCACCTCTGCAGCTTTGGGTGTCTGTGAGACAGGATGTGATTGTTTTATCACACAGACCTATACACCAGGTGAAGTCTGACATTCACTCGTCCAGATTATAGGATCCAACTTTATAGGCTCTGAGAGGTCCCTTGATAGCCTTCATTTTTGAAAGTCATGACTTTCCCAAAGACTGTAGTATAGGATCCTGAGTTTCTGTAACTGTTATGAGAAGGTCTGACTAAGGCTGTGATTCAGAAGAGTCCTTGTCTGTACATATTTTCCTGTCTGAGGAGAAGGATAATGTAAAGTTGTTTTCTATACTGTGTAGAATTTTGCTTGGTATGTATTAAAGGATCAGCATAATTATTTGATCTAATTTTCAGACTACATTGAAGGTTCTGTTATATATTCTCTATTAATTACAGCATTTAAATTAAAGTTGTTATCAAACAACAAAAGTTTTATATAATTGGGTTTTATTGGCCTTGTAATTTTATTCATGGTTTGAATCATTTTCAGCATATGACTGGCTTTATCATTTTAATTGCAGGGAACAAACTGCTGCAGTAGGCCAGGAGCTGGCACAGCTAGAGCATTGTCTAATGTTTTGGCCAACAATGCATGAATATTAGTAAGACTGAGCTCTCAGAATTATCCCTCTCTCTTAAATAAATGTTTATATATATTTGGATATATAAACACAAACATATAAACATACACATGTATATATGTCCCCATATGCATAAACCACCTATACATATAGCTTTGTATACATCTATATAAAATATATGTAAGTATGATGCATTCAAAAAATAAACAATCCTAAATACACTGAGGACATTTCATATTTGAAGATATCATTTGGAAAACTACCAGTAAACATCCAGATGCCTCCTTCAATAATAATTCAGATATTAGTGGCAATGCCTGGCAAGATTACAAGCTTCAGAGATACTGTAGTTTTAGTGGAAAAAATAAGACACGTCAAGCAACTTTATCCTTGTGTAATCTATTTGTTTGTCTCTTTAATTTAGTCCGGCTGTTGCATTCTAGCTAAGTCATAAAAATAAATAAATTCAAACTTAACCTCTGTTGAATTTAGAAAGATTTTGGATCATTCTACCTGCCTGGTAAACACTTTCTGTCATAAGAATTCAAATTGTGAAAAAGTTTAGTTAAAATTTAAGCAATTAAAAAAATAAAATAAATTTTAAAAAGGCAGTGCGTATAGAGGATAAAAACCCTATGAGACTTTTTATGTCAGATGGAGCATTTAAGAAGTAGGAAAGAGTCTCAAATCCTCACTGCAGGTGAGATGGGTGCTTCTAGGTGAGGGTATGCAGGAAACAGCAGTGAGAGCAGCCATGCCTTTGCCACAGCAGTTCTTTCTCACCTCTCACAGGGGAGAAGAAGGGTAGGGACATTGACAGGACCTTCAGCTCCCCTTCCTACTTCCCCACTAGCACCCACTGCTGCAGCAAGAGCATGTTTGCATCAAACACTCTTCTGGCTTATAGAGGATGGGCCTGCCGCTGACAAAAAGTACTCTGCTGAAGTCTGACATCGTGAGAAAGGAGGTGTATGGTAGGGGAAACGAGAATGCAAAATCTGGGCTGCCGCACCGTTCCTAGGGCATACTGCAGAAGAGCTTAGCTGTAACAGCCTATGAGTTTGCTCAAGGTTGGGAGGACACAAAAGTTATTTAGACCTATGGCACTTCTCATTTGGCAAGCTGCAACATTCAGGGAGAACTTCAGTCTTTTACAGTTATTTCATTCTGAAGTCTCTGTGCCAAGATACTCAATAACTCTGAGGCAGCACTGTGCAAATGCTCTGCAATATAAAAGAAAAAACAAAAAGGGCAGTTAAATAAAATGGGATTGAAAAGAAACCACATGGACAATATTGTAAGTTTTATGTCAGATTCTTGATTCTTTCAACACTAAACTTAGAAAAATTATTATCCTCTTGAAAAGCAGTAACTATGCTTAGTAGGAATGGTGCTTTGCTTTAAACTTATAGGGATGGGCTGTTTCAACCCCCACTGAGGCAGAGTAACTAAGGTTCTTATTCATAGATACACTTAAGAAAATATATAAGGAAAACAAAGTAAGAGAAAGAAAGAATAGGAGGGGGGGAAGCCACAAATAAAAGATTTGATAGATTAATATACATTCAGGCTCAGGTGGGAAAGTGCAGGTACACCCCCTGGGAGGGGAGTTTTACACTCTTTGATGTGACACTCTCGATCATGCAGTCTTTTGCTGGAAGGCCACAGATATGAGTCTGGAGGTGCTTTGAGGGTCTTTGATGGTCTATAACCCTTTCTAAGATATGACAGCTCTTTCTCAAGCCTGTGTAATTAAGCCAGTTATGGCTTTTCAGAAGAGATGAATACCCTCAGGCCTATGTGGGAATGTCCTAATACCTCCTGGGGGAAGAGGGAGAGGGGGTGGGCCTTAACAGAAAGGAGAACATTGGCATGACAAAAAGTATTATCCCACCTCACAGGATCTGCTTTTTGCCAGACTTTTCCCTTATCTGGCTCAAAAACCTTCCTGTTGCTAAACAAAGATTGGTTTGTCCTGGTCATTCTCCGGTGGTGGATGCGCACAGCCTCTGCACCTGGACTGTTCTTATGGAGATCAGAACTTTTGCCACCATGCATCCAAAACTCTCTCCTTTGGTTGGGGGTTGCAAACCTGGCCTCAGCAGAGCATCTGCTGCTTTTGTCAATGGCCAATTGTTTGAATCATTAACCATTAACATTTTGGTCTCTCACATAGGCCAGCCTGCAAAGTCTTGATTCTGAACCCAAAGATGTTCAGGGAGTTGAAGAAACACAGTCCCAAGAGTGGATTGTGGATTGTTAGCTGCTGATGTTAAAAATAGTCTTGTGAGTGTTTGGGTTTTTTTAAGAAACTGTGAAATAGCAATTTTTGAATCACAATATGTCCACTAGGAAATTCGCCAGCATATTTAGTACATCTTGTTTATGGGTTTGGTTTTCTGCACTGAAACTTGTAGATGAATGTGGAACTGCTTCTTATGCAGTCAAAAGTCATAGTTCTACAGAAATTTGAACAGTTGTTGAAGTTTCCAAAAGCACGGAGTATCAGTGACATCAGAAAGAATACTAAAAGGGTAAAAGTTATACAACGTGGATATGAGAATGTTTGCTGCTCTGGGAACAAAAGTACTTCATAGGTTTGGGAATCTCACAACTGACCTAATCCATGAACCTCAAAAGCAATTTCAAACCAACATTTTTTGACACTTATACTACAAGAGTCATATTTAGAAGGGAAAAAAATTAAAACATTTTCTATAATAATAATACTAATAATACTAATAATACTAATAATAATAATAATAATTTTTTTTATAATAATATCTGATTGTCACAGATTCTGTAACTCCTAAGGATTTCTACCTAGTGATAGATGTTCAGCCCTTCTGAAAATCAAAAAATAAGTGATCCCTGGTGGGTGTAAACTTTTTTGATGGTTTAGTTTTGAAACAATGCACAACATCCTTTGAATTATCAGAAGTCAGCTAAAAGAATCCACTGCCCTTTATCTCAGACTTTCCTCCCTCTCATTCTAATGCTTTGATAAATCAGGCTCATTTAGAGACCAGAGAGGAAAGTGGAATTCATGAGGACGTCTCTGTATTTACAATCCCACATCTTCACACCCTGGCAGCTCAATGCCATTCTTCAGAAATAAGACAGCAAAGAACAGATTGATTTTCTTTTTTTAATTGCATCCCTGCCAAGACCCTATTGGCAGGAAAACAGAGGTATGGACTCAGGGTTTTTTTAGATGCACTGACACAAGCTTATTTGTCAAAGATCAAATCTCCAGTGAACAGCTTGCCGCAGCTTTTATTTCCAAGGCTCTGATAATAACATCAAATTGATGTTGCATTGGTGTGCACTGAGACAGCAAAGAAAATTGCAAAGATATTTGGAAAAGTACAGAAAAGGACAGAAAGAGAAGAGGGAAGAAAACTGATGTTTTTCAACAGCTTAAAGACAAATGTGTAATACTTTTCAAGATACAGTGCTGAGCAATATGCTTTATCAGGCATAATGCACAAAAACTAATTTGAGAACAGCTACACTCTTGATTTGTTTCTTCTAAAAGCTTAACTTTCTCTCTGTAGAATGCCATTTCAAGACATTAATGAAAGGCTTGACACTCAGGAATATGGTTTAAAAAAATCACACGTTTGCCTGGATTTCAAGCAAGATGTTGTCATCTGTACAAAGGCAAAAAAAAAATCTGTCAGCAAGAGTTGTTTTGGCGGGGATGAATGACTAAGGCCTGTAATTCTTGACAATGTTTTCAATCAGAGGGGAATATTTTTAAGTTTCTTAAGTATGATTCTGATAGCTAGTGCATCTTGCCAGTGTTGAGAGCACTAGAAAGCCAAATACCATGTCCCCTAGCTGCTAGCATTTATGAAATATGTAATTCCTTTCAAGTATATTTTATGTCTCTCTTCTCTCTTGCATCTCCTGCCCTTTTAGAAAACAGGGACAACTACCAAGGAAAACTGAAACACTCCTCTCTGCACTTTCAAAAGTATGTTATAACCATTAGATCATATTTCTAGACCACTAGACTTCCCTCTCACCTACACTGAAATTGTTCTGCTGCTAGTTAACGATACTAATCTCAACGAGTCAGACAAAAGCAAGCCTGGAAAAACATCATTACTGCTCCCAGCTTCCACTGAAGAGTACTACTGCAATTATGAATCTCTAGCCCTATTATTATATTCAGTATCTTTGACAGGTTTCTATAGCTCACTAATCCACATAGCACTTAACAGTGAGCGAGAGAGGAGCAGCGGGACTGCAACCCAGATGTGAAGAGGAAAAGACAATAAGGAATCTCATACCTCATCCCTTTTTTCTGCCCACTCTATGCTCCTCCTTTTGTCCAGCTTTCATTCTGCAAGTGCCCCTTGATACACAGTGTGTACCAGAAAATGCTTATTTTAGAATCTGTAAGTTAAGATAACAATAATATTCCCATCTCATAGCTAAGGGACTCTCTGTTTCTCTGAAGGAAAGATTTTACACTGCAAAACTAGAATTTCCCACTATATTGGGTTTGCATGGCCAGCTTTTGATAGCGAGATGGGGAGACTACAGTGACAGTTTCTCTGAGAAGCTGGTAGAAGCTTCCTCCATCTCTGACAGGGCCAATGCCTGCAGGCATTGACCTGTTGCTGTCTAAGACCGAGCCAAACAGTGATGATGGTAAAGCCTCTGGGATAACATATTTAAGAAGGAAGAAAAGTTATTGTGCAGATGCAGTTGCAGCCAGAGAAGAGATGAGTGAGAACATGTGAGCAGAACAACTCTGCAACCTCCAAGGTCCGTGCAGAAGGAGGGGGAGGAGGTGCTGCTGATGCCTTGGGTTTTAGCTTTTATATTTTCAAATCCTGGATTACTTAGTGTAAAAATCTGAAGTGTTTTATAGCCTGCTAGCTGCTGCTCTCTCGTGCTAAGATAGACATAACAAAGTTTCTAGGTTTGCTGTCCAAGGACTCCCAGACTGTCCTGGACCCAAAATGTGTAAACCAACATCTTGGAGAAGGGGGGCTGAGCTTAGAGAACTTACATCATTAGCTAAAGTTTTAATTGGCGAATTTATGCTGATATGCAAATGGACCAAACCTATAGAAGCGTGAAGAACTCGTGACTTGTCATCCATCTTGGGGTCCATTATGGCCATAGCCTCCGGGCTCCCCAGAGTGTACCTTTGAAGGCCTTTCAAATAAATATCACCTTTATTCCCTTATTCCTGTCTAGTCTCTGTTTCCAGGTAGCCACTTCAGGCGTCACTGCATGAGCCAGAGCTGAGATTCTCCTGCAGCCCGTGGTGCAGACCATGGAGATCAGTGGTGCGGAGATCCATGTGCAGCCCATGGAGGAGCCCCACTCTGGAGCAGAGTTTTAGAGGCCTAAAAAACAGGTGTGACCCCGTGGGACACCTGGAGCAGGCTCTTGGCAGGACTTGCAGAATCATGAAGAGAGAAAATCATGTGGGAGCAGGTTTCCTGGCAGGAATTTTGACCCTTCCGAGGACCACCGCTGGAGCTGCCTGTTCCTGAAGGACTGTACCCCATGGAAAGACACCCACAACAGAGCTGTTCCTGAAGAACTGTAGCCTGTGGGAAGGACTCACACAGGAGGAGGGGAGGACTGTCTCCTGTGAGATGGAACCCATGGTGAAGCAGGTAAAGGACTCTTCTCCCTGAGAAGGAAGCAGAGGCAGAAACAACCTGTGATGAACTGACCATAACCCCCACTCCCTGTCTCCGTACAACATGCAGTTGAAGGACTTAGAGAATTGGGAATAAAGTTCAGCCAAGGAAAGAGGGAGAAGTGGGGTGAAAGTGTTCTTGAGATTTGTTTTACTTCTCCTTATCCTGATCTGATTTTGACTGGTAATAAGTTCAACTCATTTTCCCAAGCTAAGTCTGTTTTGCCCATGATAGTAATAGATGAGTGATCCCTCCCTGCCCTTGTCCCAACCCATGAACCTTTTGTTACATTTTCTCTTCCCTCTCCAGCTGTGGAGGAGGGTGATAGAGTGGCTTTGGTGGGCACCTGGCATCCAGCCAGGGTCAACCCACCATGCCCACTAAGTGTATGCAGTGTCCCAAGCAGGTATGTAGACACAAGTGCACATGCACACAAACCACACACTCTTGTAACTGGTGACCCAATCCAGGCAGATGTATTTTCTCAGCCCTTTTCTATAACCATGAAGACTACTGAAGCAAGGAGAGGGACAATCGAAGACAAATAATTATTCAGGAACTGTCATTTAGCACCTTGAGAGTTTTCACATGCTTACATATGCAATTCAAATGTGTGACAGTATTGCAGATATGATCCCTTCAACCTATAAAAATAAATCGAAAGACAGATGAATAGTTCACCTCAAATGCTTCAAAAATCAGTTTTAAAAAAATCAAATTCAGGATAAATACTTTAAAAAAAAACATTAAGAAGTGGCATTGGAAAGGGGTCTGTGTGACCTCAGGACTTTGAAAGATGCTTGTAATTCACTTTTGTCCAAAAGACTCTTCGGTGGTGGTGGTTTGTTTTATTTTTTTTTAATTTTATTGTGAAAGCTTAATGAGTCCTTGTCATTTTGTTTTATTCCATTAAAATTCCTGAAAATGTAGGCAGCATCTGCTAAATGTGACCCACATTTTTTTTTACAATCTCTTATCTTGAGTGTGATGCAAAGTCAAAACCACAGCATATACGATCTGCTTAATAGAGGTCCTGCATAACAAAGGAAGCCTGTCATCACTGATACAAGCCTGAAAAGATGAGGTGCCCACATAGGGTTGAAACAATAAATAGAATCAGATCTAAACATAAATATACCAAATAACTCAAATTGCTTAACAGTGAGTAAATAAAGATTTTTATGTTACTCTAATTATTTATCTATTTTCATAGGCAATTAAGTAGAGAAATGCCAGTAAAGAGAAACAAAGACAAGAGTATGGTTACTTAATGATTAAGGAAATGAATTTAAATTGTTTTTCATACAGTGGGAAGAAAATCAGCTTGTTTTACACACAAAACTAGATTTTCTAGACTGACAACTACGCTCAATATTTCAGTTCTTCTTAAAAAACAAAAAAAAGCTCCTTGCAAAAAAGGTAACCGAAATTATTGTTCCCATCTTCAGCCTAGATCTGATTTGGTGAAGTACCTGCACACTGTCCTAAAAGTTGATACCTGGAAATTACTTTATCTTCAAAATAAGATTAATGCTGAATTTTACAGAGGACTGGAAGTAATTCTTTGCTCTATCTGTATACTTAGATTTTCAGCATAAATAAATAAACCAAAACTGAATCTCAGATGCAATATCTCAAAAAACTACATTGCTTAATTCAGATGAGGAAATGTTTTAGTTTTATCATTTGCTTTGAGAGATCTTGAATAGGTCAGAGGACTGTTCTACAAGTAAGACAACATAAAAGAGATTCAGAAACTTTTTAATGTAGAGAAATATTTTCTCATCTCCATACTCAAAGGATTGTAAACTTAGATTTGTAGCGATCTCATGAAGAGTCTTTTGAGACACATTTAGAGATATCTAAGTAAGCCATGTAGATTCATATTTTCTCTTATTTCTAATAATTTAACATCTAGTTACAACAAATCATTACTTTATTTTGCAGACGAGATCACTTCAGGATCTGAGTGTTTGTGAAAGTTGTTTCTTTTCATCTGGGTATATTGCAGTATCATCTTTCATATTCAGATGACATGCAGCTAGTCACAGTAATCTGTGGTCACAAAACAAATTTCAGTGGAAAAACAATCCTTGTCTGCCCCTATTTTCTCTGTTGGTCCAGAGAGCATGCTTGTTGCAAGCTGGGATTAATAAGCAGAAAAACAAATAATTGGCATATCAAGTTTTGTTTTCATCAAATTGATTCCCACAAATTATAAAAGTTCTATTTAACCTATTATTTTTTTATCTCTGTGAGGCTGTCTAGAAATTTCTGAATGTGTGTCAGCTATTGCTGCAGACTGTGGTGCCCAGATTCACAGACATTAACTGACAGTCTTGTCTCCAACATCATTAGCAAAACTTTATTGTTGTAGCTCTGCAGACCTCATCATTCAACAAAAGAAATTATAAGATAACAGTTACATTTCGTATTGATTTTGATGAGAATTGGATCAGACCTTGACTGTCTGGTAGTCAAAGTCTCATTCTCATTACATACTTTGTACCAGGAGCTCAGTTATTTTCCTTCCTTTATTGACTTACAGAGGCTCTCACAGACTGTTTAAATACAAGTCAGCAAATATGCCAAATAAGGTACTTTTCACAGTGCACCTTGGCTTTCTTTGGCAGACATAAGTCACCCTGATGTTTAATGTTCCATGCCCTTTTTATTTTAATTTTAAGTTTAAAATTTTATGCTTCCTAGATAGTACATCACAACTGCATTAGGCACTGATTCAAAGTCGGCTGTGGTCACTAAGATGCTTTTCATTGACTTCATTAGAGTCTGAAATGCGTTCATAATCTCAGGTTCTGTGCCATTTTTTTTTCTGAACAGGCTTTTGAGGTCTTATAAGAACTCTTAAGCATGATTATGAGGTAAATGAATTTAAAAAGTAGATTGGGATTCACTGATAGAAACTAGACATAAAATTACATCTAAAGATGAGCATTGCGGATTGCATCCTCCTGAATGCTGGAGAAAAAACCCCACATTTACTTAGAAACACTGATCTAATTTTTTTCAGTTTTCAGAAGGCTATTTTTTTTCCTCAAAGTATACTACATCTTGGTTATAATTTATTTTGGAAAGGTCTTTAAGCAGTTAAAAAGTATAAATAGCATAATTATCAGAGTTGAAAGCATATTTAATCACTTTTTGAAGAAAAAAGTGTCCTTGGTGGATTTCCTTTAATTAAGCTTTCTAGATGACTCAGACAATATCAATATTTTTGGAAACTTTTCTTTATTACGTTCTGCAGCAGGTAAGCTAGGTCAGTAAATATTTCCAGAGCTATTACAGAGGGAAACAAATTTGTGCAGCCAGCTTATTATCTCTTTATATTAGAGTATACTCCCTTCTCCACCAAGATGAACTGACCTCAAGGATCCTTCTTATTAATAGAAAACTCACAAAGATAATGAGAAATGGCATTTTGATGACATAATCTGGAAGAAATGAAAAAAAATCCAAACGTAGATCTGAAAGTGGAAATGACAGCCTAAAAATCAATAGCTCATTACCAAAAAAAAATTTTAAAATAATTTTTTACTTTGTGAACAATGCTTGTGTTAATCCATCAAAATGAGTATGGGCATCATTTTTTTAGCATCCAACCTATTTGGCCTAGTGAAATTTGATGACAGGAGGTCAAAGATACTGTTATATAAATATTTTGCACCAGCTATTTACTCAATAAGTGGCTAACACAGACTACCTCCAAAGTTATTTCCCTGATTCTTTACCTTTTTTTTTTTCTAATGTGACATATTCCATTTTTAGTCTGACACTTGCTTTATAATCCAGTGACATGCTTAAAATGTATATCTATGACTCAGTTTTTTGGATAAAAAATAACACGCAACACTCAAGTGCATTCAGTAGGTACTAAAACTGAGAATTAAATGATAGATGCATATATTTTAATAGAACCTATCCATAATAAAGAGGATCAGCTTCTTTATTTAAATTAAAAATATTTTGATGACAAAATGTAACAGGCAAAGTATATATCTCAAGTGTTTTAAGATCACTTAAAAGATCAATACAGTGTGTAGCGTCATGGGACTAGCAATTATGTGGAAATGATTAAACAAAAAACAATTTTAAAGAAAAACTTAGATGATAATATCAAGTAAGGAATACTTTCTAGAAGATTATATACTGGGAAAGTAAATGTCTTTTTCTTCTTATATAATTTGTGAGCTGATCATATACTTCCCTAATGAATTGTAAATTCAAATATCTTCAACAAATGTCTTTCTAAAAATTTTGCTTTATAGATTGTACATCTTCAAGATGGACCTGTTGATTGTGATTAACCCAATAAGTCAAAGTAAATTGATTTTTTTTCCCTGAGTATCCCCAGAAGACACTTTCTCTGAGACAGGAAAATCCTGGGAAAATCTGGAGACAGATTAGCTGTTAGAGTTGCATTTAAAGGAATAGCACTGGAATGGGGTGTGTGAATATATATATATATATATATATATGTATATGAATGAGGGGTGCAATGTTGCAATGCATAAACCATNATGTAGAGAGAGATTATCTGTGAGAGTTTTATATAAAAAAATCGCACTGGAGTGGGGTGTGTGTATATATATATATATATATATATATATATATGTACTCTCCGTCTGACTTTTGACTTTCAAAGGTACCTGTATGCTTTTGGAAAGCTTGCTTTCTGATATGTTCCTGCAATTTAAACACCAAAATAAAGATAAGTATAGAAAGTTTACTTTATTACACTGTTTAATTAGAATTTAAAAGTTTTTTCTCTGCCTCTTGATGAGTATTGCAAAATTTTCTCACTTTTTCAAGAAGATCTTTAAAATTTTTTCTTGAATATTAGCCGGAAGAAAATAATAGCAAAACCTCATCACATTTAGTGTGTGAATTCCCTTTTGTTTATCACAATGGAATAGCAAATACACGAGGAAAAAAGATTGAAGGAAGGATTGCACCTATATGCTTTTTATCCAACCACCATAGATAACATGTAACTTGATAAACATTTCAGTTCTTATGATATATTTCTGCACTACACCACAGAGAAAAGTGTTTTAAAGACAGTTATAATCAAAATGTGAATGTTCATAAGTAAATATTATTTTCTTCTAGAAAATGATATCTTGGAGGCGCATTAGTCAATCACCATACAACTACATATGAACAGATTAGCGGCCCTTACAATCAAAAGCATCTACTATAATGCAAATAAGTACATTACAAATACCTGTTTAATTAGATTCTTCTCATGTGCTACTGAATTCACAGTAACTCACTGCTCTTATCTTGATAGAAGCTGTGGCCAGATTTATTTGACTTGTTAAAAACTGACATTAGATTTGCAATTTATTTCTACTGAACGTGCCTTAAAGGAACAGGCCCATGTCTTGGACTATGTGTAGAGCAACCATTCTGTACAGCAGAAAAGAGCTGTGAGGGATAGATGAAGAAATTACAAGTAAACATTGTGAACTTAGATTATAATAACTTTTCTTCCTTATACTTTTTGGTTTTTATCAAGATCAATATAGTTATATAAAAGTATGGAAAACCGTGCAGTGACATTCGTATCAAACACAGAGTAATGCTCTGTTGTTTTTATTAAAATTTGAAGACATATCTTCAACCTACTTCATTTTCTATTTTATTTCCACCAGAAAAAGCATTCAATATTACTTTTCCTCGAGCAATTATTATCAATCAACAAAAGAAACTGTGCTTTTTCTTATGAAGAATCTGTTCAGTCCATCCATCTCTGTGGGTCCTAGAGTGGTAGGTCAGGTTTTCTGCCTAGTTATATACTTTGTTATAAGTGGCACATCTGATAGACTTTTAGTAGAACCTCCTTGCCTTCCCAGGTGCCTTTGTACAACTATTATGAGGCTTTGGATGTGGAAGGCCATTCAATAAATGATGTGGATAACTGTCCATCTACACCAGAGATGTTGCCACTATATGCCCAGTATCACAACCACCTCCATGAAGATGACCCTCTTCAGAAGGGAACAGAGGGTCAAATATTCCTGATAGACCATCCTCTTAGGGAAGTCTTATGACTTCCTGGGGCCCAGGTTATGAACGTGACTGGCAAACTTCCTAGCCTGGTACAGCCTTTTAAATACTATCCATTACTGCCCTTCCATGTGAGTGGTGATGAAGATGCCACCCATAGTCCAAGATGCAATCCGTAGTCCAAGGACAATCAAAAGAGACTTCAGAGCCTTGGGATGCTTGGTAAGGGAATCTGGAGCACAGGTGATTTTTTTCTCTATCCTTCCAGTTGCAGAGAGAGACATTGGGAAAAATAGGCTGTTCAGAAGAGACAGGAGAGGAAGGAGAGGTGGAGGAGTTGCCCTCTACATTAAGAAATGGTCAGTGTGAAGAGCTGTCTCTGAAGAACAGACAAGGGCAAGACAAAACCCTGTGGGTAAGAATCAGACACCAAGGCAACAAAGGGAACCCTGTGGCTCCTGTCTCCTGCAAGCTGCCTGATCAATAGGAACCTACTGATGAAGTCTTGCTACAGCTACAGGAGCCATTTCACCCACTGTCTCTCGTCTGCCAGGGGCATTTCAACCACCGCAACATCTGCTGGGAAAGTAGCATGGTGAGCTGTAGGCAATCCAGGAGAGTCCTGAAAAGCATTGAGGATAACTTCTTAAGCCAGATAATAGACAGCCCTACCGGAGGGGATGCAGTACTACACCTGATGGTCACTAACACAGGTGAGTTATCAGTGCTGTATAGACTGGAGGTGGCCTGAGCTCCAGTATCCATGCACTGTTGGAATTTTCAGTCACGAGGCTTATGGATCAGGTGAAGAATGAAGAAAGGATCCTAAATTTTACAAAAGCATAATTCCAGCTGTTCAAGGATTTAGTCAATAAGACCCTATGGGAAACTGCCTTAGGGACAAGAGCAGAAGCTTAAGGATGTTTTTCATAGAGTTCAAGAGCTCTTGATGTTCATGTGTAAGAAACTGAGAAAGGAAGGCAAGAGATTGGTATGGCTGAGTCAAGGCCTGCTGGTCAGACTGAAAGGCAAGAAGGAAAAGGAAGTGGAAGCAGGGACAGATCTCCTGGGAAGAGTATAACATGCTGATAGCTTGTGTAGAGATGGGGTCAGGAAAGCCAAAGCACAACTGGAGCTGAACATGGCAAGGATACAAAGAAAGGTACGTGAGGTATGTCAGACAGAAAACAAAGGCCAGAGAAAACACACTCTCTGATGAACACAACCATCAAGCTGGTAACGACAGAGAAGGAGAAGGCTCAATAACTTTTTTGCCTCAGTGTTCACTAGCAACCACTCTTCCCATACCCCTTACTTGGATGGACCTCAAGGCAGGGAATGGGAGAGCAAATTCCCTTCCACTGTAAGAGAAGATCAGGTTTGTGACCATCTGAGGAAAATCTGAACATATGTAAATTTATGGAACTTGACAAGATGCATCCTAGAGTCCTGAGGGATTTGACTAATGTAGGTGGCAAGCCAGTCTCCATGATAATTAAGAAGTCATGGTGATCAGGTGACATCCCAGGTAAGTGGAAAAAAGGAAACATTGCACCCATTTTTAAAGAGTAGAGAGGAGGATCCTGGGAACTACTGACCGGTCAGCCTCACCTCTGTGCCTGGAAAGATCACGGAACAGATCCTCCCAGAAGGTAGGCTAAGGTACATGGAGGAAAGGGAGATGATTTAAGAGAGCCAGCATGGCTTAACCATGGGAAAGTCCTGCCTAACCAACCTAGTGGCCTTCTGTGGTCAAGTGACTACATCAGTGGACAATGTAAGGGCTACAGATGTCATTTATCTGGATTTTTTTAAGGCCTTTGATACAGTTCTCCAAAACATCCTTTTTCTCTAAATTGAAGAGATACAGATTAGATGAATGGACTGTTTGGTGGATGAGGAATTGGCTGGATGTTCACATCTAGAGAGTAGTGGTCAAAGGTTGAATGTCCAGATGGAGATCAATGGCAAATGGTGTCCCTCAGGAGTCTTTATTGGTACCAGTACTGTTTAATATCTTCATCAAAAATATAGAGGGATCAAGTGCACACGCAGCAAGTTTGCAGATGACAGCAAGCTTGGTGGTGCAGCTGACACACCTAAGGAGTGGGATACCATCCAGAGGGACCTGAACAAGCTTGAGAAGTGGGTCCATGTGAACTTCAGGAGGTACAACAAGGCCAAGTACAAGGTTTTGCATCTCAGTGGGGGCCATCCCTGGTATCAATAGAGTCTGGGGAATGAAGGGATTGAGGGCAACCCAACTAAGAAGGACTTGAGGCTACAGATGGATGTAAATTTGGGCATGACCTGAAAGTGTGCTTGCAGCCCAGAAAGCCAGCTGTATCCTGGGCTGCATCCAGAGTGGCCAACAGGTCAAGAGAGTTGATTCTGCCCCTCTACTCCATTCTGGTGAGACCTCACCTAGAACATTGCATCCAGACTCCACAGGGAAGAAATGAATCTATTGGAGCAGATCCAGAGGAGAGAATCAAAAATGATCAGAGGGATGGAACACTTGTCCTGTGAAGACAGGCTGAGAGGGTTGGGGTTGTTCAGACTGGAGAGGAGAAGGTGCTGGGGAAATATTATTGCAGTCCTTCAGTATTTACAGGAGGCCTATAAGAAAAACAGTGGTAAACTTTTTAGTAGGGCCTGAAAGAGGGTCAATTTTCACCAGATAAATAGAAGACATTTTTTTAATGGTCAGAATTATTTTCCAGATTTATACATGAAATTCTGCATTCATTGAAACCAATGACAAAAAAATTCTTATTTTCCTAAACTCCTAGCTTTAAAACATTTTGGGAAATGAAACAAATAAATGAAACAATAAAAGTTTTGCCATTTTTATTGAAATTTTGATGATAATTTGCTTTAACACACTGATGAAGAGATGTAACTTTGAGATATTCCACAGAGATACCTTCACAACTACATCTTACAGTATTTGTTCAGAGAAATTATTTATTTATTAATTTCACTGGAAAGACTGTTAGGGAGAATAATTCAAACAAATGTCACTCCCCAGTTTACAACTTTGTGGTCTTTTACAGCATGATAAGTAGATGGATCTTTTTCAGGGAATTGTACATATCAGTTTGGAAAGTGTATGAAGTTGCCTCAGTGAGAAATATGTCTCTATCACCCCAGGCACCATATTACCTTACTTCAGTTTCCTGAAAGAGGGGAGTAACCCTCTCACTTTTGTCACCTTGATGCCACTCAGTAACTTTAGCAGTTCCTTATCAGCAATAATCTTCCCAAAATACCACCACAATGTTTGTCATGTTAGTCAGAGAGACTAGTGAGTACTGAATATTTGAATTCCTAGGATAAAATTGTAAATCCTACTACCCAGGATTCACCCAAACCTTTATTTTTATTATCACTATTTTACCCTATTAAAACAAATAGACCTGAAATTGTCCTCTAGCATATATCAGAACAAATAAAGTGCTAAAACTTTTTTTGTACAGCTAAGATGTACAGGTGTCCCTGTTACTTTTTGTACCATGAACTTTCTACATGAACTTGTAGTTTTTTAAACTAAATAATACCTAAATAGATGTAAAATAGAACCAAAATAATAAAAGGTATTGTGTTTGAATTTAACAAATGGAATCATTTCGTACCAAATGACATTTAGTCATAATAACATTTAGTTGTTTGATTTTACCTTCAGTGATAAGTCATTTAAAAACTTATACCACTAATTCTTAAATTAATGAAAGTCCCTTAAGATCAGTATTGTTTAGTCATTCTGTGAACAGTACATTAATAAATTTATTGACTGGAGTCTAGCACTTAGCTAAAAGATTTTTATAGTGCTGACAATATTTCAATAGGTCAATAAAATAAGGAAATACAGGGTAAGTCAGTCAATAACTTCAACAATATCAATTTGTTTGTGTGCCAAAGCTTCAAATCAATCAAACGTGCATGCAAATAGCTCTATTAAATCTAATCTGGACTGAGAAGATACTTAAGCGTATAATGAAAATGAAAATTGAACCTCTTCTTTAATTATCTGCATAAACTGCATCACCATCAGCATAAAAAATACAGTTAATGCTCTTTTGGTAACAATCAACTGCTTCACCAATGGCAATAATACTAAATTTCCTTTAAGATTTAAGGTCCTGGTACAGCCAAGTACCTAATTTCTTGTCTAACTTCAAGTAAAAGCCTGGTTAAAGAAAATGGAGCAAGCTATGTAGTGTTAAAAAAGATGAGTGCTTAAGGAACTCACTGAAATGTTCTCCATATAATGAACAAATGCACATTCTTCGCTTTTAATTATGTATCTTATCAATAAGTGAACTTTAGAAGCCAATGTAGATAAACATTTAACCACTACCTAAACATAGACCTCAATCCTTCAGGTGTATCTACTAATTCAAACCTGCGTCATTTGAAACCAAGCAGAGAGTAATTTTGAAACAAGAATTTAGGTGGGGAATGGGAAGGAAAGGTGGAAGAGAGGAAGAAAATGTAAGATAATCCAAGAAGAATCTAAGTTTATACTCTTTATTCTATTGTTTGATGGTATCCTGACTAGCTTTGCAGCTTTTGAGTATAATTTTCATTCATATTTGTAAAGTGCAGCTCCTTGTTTACACTGATTGTGTAACTCTGGAGTGGCTACATATTTCATAACCAGACAGCTATAAACTAGTTCTTGTAGTCACATGGATTTCATGATGCCTTGCTTTGCAAATACACTGAAACAGCTGCTGGATCAGAAAGAAAAATCCTGAGCAAGAAAGTCTATTAAGCTATAGTCTAACGCAGGATTTCAGGGCCCAGAAGTGAGGAAACCAGCTCAAATATTTTTTTTTCTGCATGAGTCATCTGAATATCTAATGCATATGTGCTCACCAACAATCTACAGTATTTTGAAGATGGGGAACTGGCTTTCTAATTCCAATTTATTGAAATTTTAAGTATGTATATATAATTAAATATGCATTGGATTGGAAATAGACTGATGTAATGAGAATTACTCTAGCCTTCTAGTAGAAGAAGAGACTTGAGTTACAGTTCCTTTTCCAATGAATGCTTATGGGTTTTTTATTAAAGAATTTCATATTAAGGTATTATTGGAGCAGAAGACTAGAGTGCAATTCTTATTATTCTTCTCTAACCAGAAGGCAATAAAGTAATTCTTCTTCTCTTTCTGCTTCAATGAATATTTAATTATTTCATGCAAAGCTGAAAACTTCAGCAAGAATATGGCCACCCTTATCGTATTCCATAACCATAAGTGTTTGACTATTCTACTCAACAATTACATAGAAGGAAAAGATATCCATAAGAGATTTCCATAAAAGGTGTGGGTTTTGCTTCACTCTTTTGTGTTTGGAAAAGCATTTTACCAACTGAACTTCAGTATAAAAGCATGTGGTATCACACAGTCTTGTCTCACATTTTTCATAAGACAAATTCTATATCGGAAGATTTTAGCTGACATAACTCCCCGGGAGAAACATGTTTCTTTCCAAAAGGGAGTGCTATTTTGTAGGAAATATGTAAATACTGAAAAAGAGATGAAACTAAAAATATGCTTTTGTCTTCACCAATTTTCATTAAGGGCTTCTTGCCAACCAAATATTTTGTGACTCCGTTCAAGTTCTTTCTTTGCCTTTTTAATAATTTCTCTGGACAAAGTAAAAGATACTGTTTCCTCAAAGCACCAAAAGATCCAAACTTTTCACAGAAATGTTGCATAACCTGACTTTATACATCCTGTTCTCTTTCTAACAGCACAAAATACATTTCTTTCAGTAACAATAATATTGAACACTTACTGTCATCATAAGGTCCCCATTCAACTTCTTGGTAGCTGAGCTTACACAGCAGGTGTGGACTTCGTATTGTACCTCAAGCCCCTGCATCCCAGGTGCACACTGCGACCTTATCTTACCTGGATGTGCCACTGCTTGTCCTGGTCCTTGTGGAAGGATGCCTAGATTCAGAGGAGAGAGCTGATTCTGACTTGCACCTGTAATAACCTCCAGTGACTACTAGCAAAGCTATTTAAATAAAAAGAGACCTAGAAATAGCAAGAAAGAAGAAAAGAGGTGAGTTGAAGAACTGCAAATATTTAGCTATAGAACTGATAAGAAGTGAAGCAGGTGACTGGAATAGATTCATGAAAAAATTACATCCATGCATGAGGATTACCAGTTCTACTCAGAAAGGCAATGAACAGAGGGATCTCTTTCACCTGCGTATCTCTGGGAAGCAGAGTTAGATTTACCATTATAAAACTGAGGAAAAAAAAAAAAGAAGTAGTTGTATGACTGCAGTAAAAATGGGCCACATGATGTTATACTAAAAGTGCTTTAAGCTAATCACGTTCATGCCACTGTTTCTATGACCTAAAATGGAGAGAAACCACTACACCTGAGTCTCCATAACAAAAGCAAAGCTGAACAAAGCTTCTGATGCTTCAGAAACCACAAAGCAGTGGACTTCAACTACAATGTGACTTATAATTTTGATATAATGTGTTGGTCTGTGAGCACAGGGAATGTCAGCCCACAAATGAAGAAGGTATTCCATTGGGTAACTGGCCTTTTAGTCAATTGTGTTGAATTATAATACTCCCTATTGAACACCATGAAGGGGTCTAATTGTTCTCGGTGTTAAGAGTGTGATGGGCTATTAAAACAGAAATTTAATTGTGTGAAGATCACCATTTCATGAGGATAAAAGGTATCATTGTTCTCATAAAAATTGTGTCTACATTTGAAACACAATTGTTCTGTTCTAGATAAGAAAATATGGGGAAAGGTTGTCCAGGATCAAGTCCCAAGTGACATGTCAACAACACCTTCAAATCTCTCTAGTTTAGAAAGAAGCAAAAAAAAGGTGGAGCACCTTGTTCAGCGTATCTGTTCAAGCTGAATTTGATTCTTTTTTTTTATTATTATTATTATTATGGATAACTATCAATGCCCTATATTTGGAATAAACTGCGCTACTTCGCTTAAAAACAAAAGAGAAACAGATATAAACATTTGAATTAAACCTTAGCAAACATTAAATGGCCTGTAAATCAGAGAGACAACTACATTTATTACAACTTCATCACATTTTTTATTCATGGAAATTGGAAAACTTATTACCATTTGGGACAGGTTAGGATAGTTGCACTCAGTTCTCTTGCTGCTAAAAGAATGTACTGTGATATGAAATGCCTCCTAAAGCTTTTATTCAGTATACAGACTAAATGAAGTGTAATTTTCTGATAATTACCTTTAGCAATACAAGCTACATAAATTTTCAACATCAGTACACTGTACTTCAGTATCTGAGCCTTTGATGACAAATTACATTTACTTGTAGTATGTTTTAGTCTGTCAGATCAGAAGAGAACTTTCTGATAAATCTGAAATTTCAGGTTTCTATGCTTATTTATGTATGAACATCTTCAAGACTGATTACAGCGGTGGAAAAAAATTAGATATAATGACAGTATAACTGGTGACCTAAATTTTATCTTTGCAATAAGATACGTCCTAACTGATTATTCCTGAATTACATCTACTAGCTAATATTTGTCTTCCATTCTGCAGTACTGTTGATATTTACCATTGCTTAGATGTCTTTACATGACTAAGATTTTATCAAGTATTCAGTTAAATTGTTTTCCTCTGCATTTTAATTTTTTTGTGAATGCTGCCTTTCTTGGATCAGAATCTATCTTCCAATAAAAATAAAAGGTCTTCAAACTTATCTGTCTATAGGGTTTAGGAATTGTCCACCACAGAAGAGCTTCTGTTTACAAGAGAAGTACTCTTAATGACATGGTGGTAAAAAATTAGAGATATTAAAAGACTGGAGAACTAGGAGATTTAGCAAGTGCCATTACCATAAGAGACCTAAATGGGGGCTCAGATGACAGACATGAGATGGGCTTGTTCACTTCTTTCTGAGTTCACCCTCCACTTCCACTGGTGTAGAGGCTGCAGACTGGTTTCATCCTTCCCTGTTGCTTACTTAGATGTTACCCCCCATTCACCTTTGTATAAGTAACAATAAACAAGTGACAGCACAGGAGCCTTTTTAGTATACAGACCATATTTTCATGTCTAGCTACTAACAATATATATTAACTTTTCTAATGAAATTGCTCAGTATCATTAGCAAAAAACTAAGGACTGGTGCTTTATTCTACATTCACACATTTACTAGAATACCTGATTTGTAGACGTGATCATCTTTCCAGGGACTTTTACAGATTTAACATTTAAAATATCAATTTCATTTAAAACATTCACCTCTATTAAATTCAATTCAAGATAAAACAATTCTCCTAACTATATTCTAGTGTATTTGAGTGTCAGTAAATGGCAAAAGTGTCTGAGGTGAAGTTGTAGTTTACCTTCATCTCATTTAATCCTGTTGGATGTCCGATTTTCACAAAGCATCCTAGTGGTGGTAAAAAAGGCCAATTGAATAGTTAGCTGACATTAGAGCAGGTAATTCAAGTTATAATTTTTCGGATTTGACCTAGAAACCACATAAGCAATAAAATTAGATCCATTAAGGTAATTTTAACTCATATTAAAAAAATGGTTATTTCGGCTAATATTTTAAACACACCTAAGGGAGTTAGGGACTCAGATCCCAGTGAAATTCTTCATCCTGAATATAATGAGATTAAATCCCTTAGGCTGTTTTGGAGAGCTTAATCTTGATGTTTTAGCTTAAACTACAGTAATTGAATGTATAATACATGTTGCCTGAAGACATGATGGTGTTCACTTCAGTTAATAAAGGTCTCCAGTCTGAAAAGAAATGTACATGGATTATTTAAGAACCAGAGGAATATCATCTTTCCTTACTGTATGTTAGAAATATGCATTAAACCTGAAATGGTTTTGTGCTAAAAGTATAAACTTCTCAGAGGTTTCTCCTGCCCTTCTTCCAGATATTGACAAAGAACTTAAAATAAAACTGAAATGATGCATATTTTTGGGGGTAAAAGGTGATTTCTGCTGAGGAAAAATCTGTTTGCTTGCACTGCAGAGCATGCCACTTATCATGTACAGATGAGGATTCATAATTTTCAAACAAAAATTAGACATCACCTGTATCTGGACTGACTGAATTCCTGAGAAATTCCTTTAGCTGAAGAGTATTAATCCTTTATTAACAGTACTTCTTTGTCTCCTGAATTATATTTTACTTTTGTAATCAAAGGGAAACCTCAAATTTCTTGTGCAAAACTGAGTACCAGAAGTCAAAAGCAAGGCTTTTAGTGGTTTATTTATCTATTTAGTCCCTAGAATGCCAACTCTGTTCTAACTTATCTTAGAGTTCAGTTTCCCATGAACCACTCATTTTTGTAAACCACTTCAGCTCCAACCCAACTCCTTTTGTTTTTACCAACATTTATATAAATATTGGTACAAATATTTATATAAATTTATATAAATTTATATAAATTTATATAAATTTATTCTACAAAATATTTAGGAAAGTGTTCATACTTTGGTGTGAATTGCAGGTGGATATAGGGCTGGTAAAAAACATAAGGAAATTAGCATGCAGAAATACATAGTGTGATCTGGGCAAACTAAGATTCAGAGAACACTTATTCTGCATGTTATATCTTGGTCTATTAGTACAAGAAATTTTTTTTGTCCTATTTATATCAGATAGGCTGTCTTTTGAGCTATTTTCTTACCTAGGCAATCATGTTAAAAATTATTAACCAGCAATAAGTTTGCTAAGTTGCTTTGCCACTGTTTGTTCCCTCCCAGAGTTGTGTGTCATAACTCTCACCTTGGAGACTGATTGCCTTTTATAGAGTCATAGAATCATAAAATGGTTTCGGTTGGAAGGGACCTTAAAGATCATCTAGTTCCAAGTCCCCTGACGTGGGCAGGGACACCTTCCACTTGACCAGGTTGCTCAGGGCCCCACTCAACCTGGCCTTGAACACTTCCAGGGATGGGGCATCTGCAATTTTTCTGAGCAACCTGTTCCAGTGCCTCACCACTCTCACAGTAAAGAATTTCTTCTTAATATCTAACCCAAACCCTTTTCCAGCTTAAAACCATTTCCCATTGTCCTATCACTTATGGGATACTTATGTGGCTTTTGACAAAATCCCACCCCAAAAACAGCAGCTTTGAGGATAATGAATAATGCCCTTTTTGTTTCGGGTTTTTTATTTGTTTGTTTGTTTATTTTTGCTAGGTGGATGTACCTACATTAGTATATCAGTTGGGATTTGAATTGTGCTCTTGAAAGTAACCCATAATATTACCTACTGTGTTTTAGGCCGTTTTATAGAGAAGTCTCAGTCCACATAACCTGTTGAATGTATTACTTTTCCATCTTTCTGGATGAAACTAAATGTCACGACAAGGCTCAGGAGATACCCTAATACAAGCCACCTGTTAGTGGGCATTAATCCCATGGTACCAGAGTAGAGCTAGAAAAATAAAAGAAACCCATGAAATTTAAACCTAGAAATGATGAGTCCTCAGAACTGTCTGGTTTTCTCTATAAACATTTTGTGTCATACTCCTTAAATACTGCTTCGCTTAGATCTATTGATTCCATAGATGATCTATCACATTGAGTTGAGTTCACATTGCATGCTAAAGAAAGTGAAGGAAAGAAGCAAAAAACTTATTCTACAAAAATGAATAAGTTCACAAATTACAAAAAGAATCAGAATTATTATTGCAAAATAAATGCATTAAATAAATATAAATAATTAAGGCACATGTAAAAATAATCTGTGATGCATACTTACATAAAAATTGGGCTATGACAACAGAAGTATTAGAGAACAGAAGCAAATCTTGAAGACTTTGTTCATAGCAAAGACTGGTCCTGAATATTGCTTTTACCAGTATTAAACCTGGATGAGGAGAACAGAAGGACATGATATCAAACCAGTGCATATGAACATCCATACACCATCTGCATGTGCATGATATCAATTCTGTCATATTTAGGGATAAATTTGTGAATATTACTGCCTCTGAGAGTGAGACCAGGACGAAGAATGTGCAGACTGCCCTAGAAGAACTGTGTTTTCTCTGTTCAGCTTTTCTGTTGCTACCCTGCTGAGGTCTGTGATTCTTAAAGACAATGTGCGAACACCAAAACAGCATGGAAAGTGACCAAAAACCCACAAGAAGGCATTTGACAGAGTGAAGAGAACTGTTAACCAAGACTGCACTACAGAAGAGCTTCTTTAATTAGAATGTGAGAATGCTTCAGGAAAGTACTGAAGCACAGCTAGAAGCCTGTACTGCTTAGGCCCTTGACAGCTAAAGAGGAGAAAACACTTGGCTGCTAGAGGAGCTTCTTGCTGTGGATTTTTTTGGAATGGAACGATTTCACAATTAAAAGAGATAGATAAGCACTTTGATAATGAGCCATTAGAAAACCTTTAAGGACACTTTTGAGAAGTGCTGCTGATGACTTTACACTTCTGCTATGACTCATGGCACTGCAAGGTGAGAGTAAGACAATGGAGCAGTCATAAAGGATGCCACATACATCGAGCAAGACAGCCTCAAATAACTCACAGATGCTTACCAACACATATAAAAATCTTTGCATCTTTGCCTTGAGGCCTGAAGAAAACTCAGCTGTATTCAGGAATGCAACAGAGAGGGCCGGAAAAAAGAATTTAAAATTGCATTTCAGGATTTATCAGATCACAAGAAGGAAGTGACACAAAACATAATTACCCTATTATAGTACAATAGGAAGAAATGGGTTTGTGTGAGACTGAATTTTGATTAAATAAGACTTGAACAGCAGTCTGGGAAGATTTTAAAGCTAGTTTCGCAACCTGGATAAAGATCTTGATAAAGTCTGTATATCTGAGTACAGGTTGACTGAAACCTAAGCACAGAGTATGCAACTAATGCTGATGTTTGATAGCTCAGTCGCCATACATAGAGATTATAATTAGTCTGGAAAATGGAAAGTGGCTGATTAAAGAACAAGTTTCTACAACCCACTGAAATTCCAGACCTGAAAATGAGAAAAGGCAACATCATATTTAGTGACAAATATTGCATAGCTACTGTAGATCAATGCCTCATTTATTGAGATGGTGAATATTTCGAAAATACTCAGGAAATGAAAAAAGTATTTTTCAAGTATCTAATGTGAGAGGAAAGAGGCATGTAGTACATGACAGTGTAAGATGAGAATCTGAGTACCAGGTGTTTTCTACTGGGCACTTAGAGAACAACAGGAAGGGCAGTCAGCAGAAAAGCTATCTGGTACTGATGGCATAAGCAAAATAAAAGAAAGACAGTAAGAAGGTGATATCTAATCATGTCACTAGACTTCATTCCAGAGTCCAGAGTAGGATAATAGGTAAAGAAATAGGTAAAGAAATAAGGAAGAAAACTCTGTTTCCTGATTGGAGAAAATGTTGTCAGGCTAAATTAACTTCATAAGTTTCTGATTTTAAAGCTCTTGTACTGCATTGACAATTTTTAAGGCTCTTTAAAGGGTGAAGCTTTGCATATCACACTGTCAGGTTGTTGATGTCACTTGTGCAGTCCCATTTCCCAGCACTTTCCTTCTTCCATTCTTTGCATTTTTATCCTTCTCAACAGAATTCTATCAGTCAGCAAATGTGCTGGGGCTGAAACTACCTCTTGGACCCTACAGTCACTCTATCATTGAAGCACCTGGCAAAGTGCTGGCTTATACTTAACCAAGGCTTAGAACTTCCACACTATACATCATAAGTACAACTTACCCTTCATTTTACTTATATTAGTTTGAGTAATAAATCACAGTTCCTTTACTGAGACAGAACTCAAGACCATTTTCTCATTTAATAGCTTTCATCTGTATGATGTTCCCTGTAATGGATATCACAGTACACTAATGAGTTTGCCAGTGTTATCGGAAGATGTATCACCATTTACATAGTTCTTTTGTATCCCTGGAATGACTGTATGAATTCAAGAGTTTTGTAATTTCTCTTCACTTATATAGGTAAAAAACTATGGTCCATTAAAAATACTTCGAAACATTCGTCTTCACAACGTTCTTAGTGTACAGTTACCATTATGTTTTCTCATTAATAGTGATTTGCTCTGCCTCACAGAATAACCAGTATTTGTTTAAGGTGAGTGTGACCATAGACAAAATTATTTAGTTTTAAGAATAAAATCAAGAAATGATCTACAGAATATGGGACTTCCTTTATTTTATTCATAGATAATAATGTCCATGTCCGGAATGCATTATTAAAAATTATAGAATGAATTCTACTATTTCGATTTGAGAATCATCTGATATTTCTGTAAGAGTACAGAATAAGATTTATTTTTTAATGAAGAGGTGAGAAACACATTAGCACACTTGAAATACAGACGAATAAAGAAAGATGGAAGATAGATCTTCTGCAGAAGAACTTTAAACTGAAATGTCTAGATTTTTGGAATGAAAAATAAACCCTGAAAAATTTATGTGGGTTTGCAACTTATTTTTGTTATTATAAATTTTGTGCTTAAAATTGCTATCAAAACTAAAACTAAAGATTCTATAGTCTCAGTGGCATAACCTGAGTGAAGACTAGAATTAACTGATCCATGGGCCAAAAATTGTTCAATATTAGCTGACAACATAGTCTAAGAACTGTAAGACAAATGTTTTCTACTGGTGCTCTTGGGACCTAACCTGATAGTGTTTTGAGTTTTTACACAAAATTTTGATTTCCACATTAGACAGGACAGGAAAAAAAAAGGATGGTGCCTCTGAAAAAAAATAAAATAAGCCACAAGGCACATGGTACATAAAATGCTTTGAAAAATATTTTCAAGGTTTTTTTATTAGTTTTGTTTTCTACCAGCCACAGAGACTGATGCACCTTCAGCACAGCAATTCGCTCTAGCCTCCAATCTCTACAGACTTCATGCATGATCAGCTTTATGTACTGTGAATGACTTCATTACTTTTTTCCTTTACGTCAAGTTGTGTGTGAACACGATAGAGCAATCATGGCTTTAGGAAATACTGTTGCATAACAGGGAAGCTATGAGGATTCATACTATCTTTTCTCACTTTCTACTGCTATCAGCTGTGAAGTTGCTATCTGAGCAAGTAGATTTAGTAAGCTTTTCTTGGATGAAGACTGTGAGATAGGAGACTGAGTCCCTTTACTTTATGTGCCTCTGATTCAAAGAGGTACTTAGGAGCTGGAATTTCAGTGGTTAATTCTAGGACAACAATTTTCCTCATTTACCTACTATATACCCAGTTTTCCCCAGATAACATACTGCAAAAACCTGGAATATGTCCACAGTACACAGGCCATTGTGTAAAAAATAATTCATGAGGTAAGAGTTAGCGAGCAACATAGCGAGTCCAAGTCTGCAGTCTACTTACTGTACCCCAACACCTATGTCTATTCAAAGGGGATTTCTCTGAACTACAAAGCCACTTCCATTCCTTTCCCCTCCATGTTCACTTGAATCTGAGATACATGCAGCAATTCCTCAGCAATTCCTGGTTCCTGCCTTAAGAAGTGGAGTTTGACATGTATCTCAGGTTTGATGGATCGATTTTTTGAGTTAATGATCTACTTCCCAGCAGTGGCATGAGTAAACTCCCATGTTTCCAAAGTAGAATAGAACTGTTCTAAGGACCTTTATATTAGAGGTAACAAAAGAAGAGAATTGAAAGGTTTTTCCTTTGCAAAGAGCTTTACAAAGAACACTAAAGGATTGGGCAATCCAATTTGGAAAAAGAAGGCACAGATACAATGTACCTTACATGGACCACATCGTGGTTTCCCCAAGAGACCTCAAATTAAGCAGCAGTTGCCTTCTGGCTTTTCCAAAAGCAAGGGAGGGAGATAATGCCTTGATGACTCAAAGATAGCCTTTCCTCAGCAGTATTCAATGAAGATCTAGGATGATACATTTGCAATGCCACAAAGATAGTTGCTGCTTATTTTCAAGGTAAAAAATATATGAGAAATAATCTTCACACTTGAATTTCTGACTGTTCCACTATAAGGATATCATTGTATTGAGACAAAACTTTATCCTACCCACTAAACAGTGCAGTTGATTATTCACCAAGAAATATCTAGACAACAAAATTCTAAGAAAAAACCTGGCACCAATCACACTCAAATACTACATTTGTGCTTGCACCAGTAAGACTAAAGGAAGGCTCACATCTGTCTTAGTGATGGGTGCTCCCTATTGAGCAAAAGTGCACAGAATGCTTCAATCAGAAAATCCAATGAGATTTACCTCCCCCCCACAAAAAAAAGCTCATTATGGTGTTATTCAGATAAGAGCACACAAGATACATCACAATCCTTTATACTTTCTCATAAAAATCCATTCCTAACACATAAAAAACTGGCCATTCCTCTGCTGAAGTATTTTTTTCCCAATCTTTTGGAAGTAAAAATCTCAAGTTTCTTTCAATTTTGGGGATAAAACAAAGGTTGTCAATATTATATACTTTTGATATCTGTTTGGTTGTGGTTTTTTTAGTTTCATTTCATGTTAAAAGATTGCTAATGACATTTAGATAAGCATAATACAAATGTTAAAACACAACACCATTTCCACCAGGTTTGTTTTTGGCTATCCTGCTGATGTGACTCATGAAATTTTTTATAGCATAATGAGTATATTTTGGGATTCCTAAAGAAAAGGCAAGCTTCTAGATGACTATGCATTCCAACAACATATGTTGAAGGATTAGAATGAACATGTCTAGAATCAGACATTTACCTTGTTCATATAATTGCAAACACTCTTCTTGCAACTGGATGCCTATCAACCTGACTTCATCCTTCTTCTTCCTTTCCAGTGTCTCCATTTGCATCTTTTTCCAGCCTGGACCAGCAGATGAGGTTGTGCCTGCTTTACTGAGTACTAACTCTTTCTTCTGACATCATAATTTCATCTTCTTTCAGGGACACGGAGCATATAACACCATTTTAGTGTCACTGATTTGAGGAAAACAAGACCTAAGTGTTTCTTTAAAATTCACTGAATTTGTTCAGTCCCCTATTCTGGTGTCAGTAGAGCAAGCACTGAGAAAAGTGGGTCTTATTTCACCAAGCAGTTATGAACTTGGTGAAATATGATTGCTTGCAGTCAGGATCCTAATTTTCCTTTTTATACCCAAAGACACCACCTGAGCTGAGGGCTAAGTGCTTGTTGCAGGCACTTTAGATGACTTAATTTAATAAACACATGCTCTAATAAAAAATGGTGGGAAGAAAAATGGGCTGAGAGATTAAATTATTTGTTCAAGATTCTCTGGCTAATTTTATTTACAGCCATGCATAGAACCTAGTATTGGGAAGTTGGTGTGTGAGACAGTAAATATTACTATCTTCTTTCAGATTCCTCTCACATATATCATAGAAAAAGCTCACTCACAGCAATTTAAGATATGGAGAACAACACCAAGATAAACTTTATGTTACCTCTGCAAAAGTTAACTATTCCTCCACTATCACTAAAGATCTATTCACAAAAGACCACAGTTGAAATGTAATTCTTTGCTGTCACTTGCATTACATTTATCCAGCTATTTATCTCCTGCATGAGTTTTCCCTTACCAAGAGCAGACAGCTTGTAAGAAAGTGTTTTAAATGAAAGTGATATACATTTAAATATAACACTTTTCTGAGAAGTAATTTAGCCTTCCTTCTTTACTAGCCATAGAATTCAGTAGTTCTGAAATGCTGTACATAATGAATGCTAACCCCACAGGTCTAAGCAATAATTGCCATTTTTCTGTCTTAAAGATTGCAGCTATTATTTATTTATAGTATAATAAACTCAAGTTGTCATTCACCCCATGACCATGCCACCAGCCACCTTTATTCCACAGTACAAAACTGCTCAAGGGATAGATTTCTATGTGCTAATTACATGAAAGCTATTAAAGGAACAATTTCTCATAATGCTGAAATATTGAGGGTGGTGAGGCAAATGCCATGGAGGACAACAGAAGAACCTCAGCTCACTTCAGTGGTTCTGTCTCAGATTTTACTGTGACTCAAATCCACACTGAAAAAGCAATGCAACTCCTCATTTAACTGTCCTGGTCAGCTTTCAGCTTCTTTCAGTGTCTTTTCACCAGCTTCATTCCTGGCTCTGGTTTACTTTAAGAACTGGAAAAAATGGCACTGATCCATCCCTGCAGGACGTGATAACTCCTGGTGCTGCAGCACACTTCCAGGCCACACAGCAGTGGGGCAGGAGCTGGGAAATCTCCTCTGGGAGAACAATAAAATCAACCACTTAAAATCTGTTGTTCAAAGCCTTCCCTCTGCCAGCTCCATGAAACACACAAATATGAACACACACTGCAAGAGGTAACTGAGTTTTGTCATGTATTTTCAGAGGTCTCAGCCTGGGAACTTTGAGGTGATTGCTTCAACATTTTTCTGTAATTGTGCGCGAATCCATGTGTATTTTAACATGTCTATGCACAATACAAATAGTGAGTTCCTATCTCTAGGAGAAACTATCGGTGGAAGCCATGTACCACTGAAGCCATTTTGATGAAAAACTCTTTTGAAAAAGAAATAGAGCAACAACAATCTCAGATTCTGTACAGAGACTGGGCAGCCAATTCAAAAGAATTATGAGGGGCTCTAGTACATTTTCTGAACTTCAGGAGTCTATATAATATGACTATTTCATTGTTCAAATAAAGATAATTGAAAGAAGCAGGCCAAAAGTAAATTTTTAATGCTAATATACCTTTGATTCCTAGCCAAAAAAAATTTTTGCATTTTATATGAATATATATATTTTGCATCTATTATTTCTTAGAATATAAGAATTTAATGTTACATATATTAATTTTGGATGTTAAAATTTAACTATACTGATCCTAATGCTGCAAGTTATCTAAACATTGAGGTCATAATTAAGTAATGAAATACCTAAATACTCTTTAAAACTTGCATCTTCTAGCCTGATTTTCATCAGCACTGAGTTGAATTTCCAACTGGATCCAAAAATATCCAGTATCTTGTGAGACTACTCTACGTCTGAGATTTAGGTACTTGGGTAAATTTCCTTAAGTAAAATTGATATTAATTTACATTGATGAAATAATCTTGCTTAGGAAAACATTAATTCATCACACAGAGCATAAGACCTTTCCTTAGTATTTACTTAGACATGTGTCAGGAAACTCACTTGTCTACTGAAGTAAGCATGTGATTTATGTAGGCTAATTAACTTCCAAACTGAAGGACAAGAAGTCCCTTTCACCTTTAGGAAATTTTGATTGAAAATGTTTCTCAATGGAAAATATCCCACTGGAAAAGATTTGGCTGAATCTCCTGGTGCAAACACAAGAAGCAGTGAAATCCATTGCTGAACAAAGAGTAGGTTTCTCCAAATTTGTTCTTCCAAGCTGAATTTAAATCCCCACATGGGTGCATGGAGCACTCAGCACTCCCAACTTCATCATCCATCCACCAATGTTGTAGGTTCTGACTGGCCTCAGATCTCCTGTCTCTGCATACTCACTGAAGACCAACTCCCCAGGAGGTTAATTCTCCTTGTAGTCATTTATGTGAAGAGCCCTTGAGGAGAAATGCCAAGAATTTCAATGCCCTCAATACTCTAAACTGTTCAAGGTAGGGTAATGACAATGACTGGTTTTCAGCTTCCTCCTTTCCGTTCCTGCTCTGAAGATGTGGTACCCCATAATGGTGCAGCCAAAACATCACTGTTCTTTTCAGATGGTTTTTAAAAGTCTTATAGATTATTCTGTTGTAATTGCGTTTTAACTGTAGATATATTTCCTTAAAAACACATACAGTTAATTTGCAACATTAAAGTCACAGACCAAATTTGATTATTAAGCTACAAATTCAAAGCATTTCAGCTTTCTTTAGCCTACAGGACAATGTGACCTTCAAGATTATGAGAATAGGAGAAAAGTTCACTCCTTAGCATATGCACTTTCAATCACAATAAGCGGCCTACACATGATAATACTCCACGTTCTGACAAATGATAAAGGGACTGATTATTTTTCTTCCTCTTTCTTCTTTCCTTACTGATTTGGTAATGGTAACTATTCAAATGTCTTTGCATGTTTCATTGTCATCATTTTTAGCTTTTCCCTGTCCTCTTCTTTTGGATAAGACTGTCCTAATTATCTAGTGATGATGATACATGTTCTGAGTCTGAAAAGAAAGAGATCTGAGAGCTAAATAAATCAAGCTTCCTCTGACTGTGACTAGTATTGACATGGGTTGTGAATCACATCTTTTGCTTCAACAACTGGCACTGGGTTTCACCTCACTCTCTCTTTAATGTGGTTCTCTTTCAGTTTGAAGCAACCATGCAGTGTCCAGCAGTACACACAGTTATTTCAATATCAGAATTGGGTTTCAAATTGTCTTGCCCAGAATGTTTCTTTTTTATTAAAAACCCTAAAAGTATTTTATTCCTTCATTACTTGGCAAATCTAAATTATTTTATTTGAGTCTTCCTGGTAGTTGGGTCCAAGAAAGTTATTTGAAACATCCTAGCTGGATATTAAGGACAGATGCTCTAATTTACATCACTTCAGGAAGGGGGTGAAGGGGGAAGTAAAATCAAAATTTAAAAATTTAAAATTTTCCAAATTTATAAGATAAGCCTTAGCCCATTAATGTATATTTTGTGACCTATAGGTCTGAAATTCAAAAACAGGTGGGAGTACTCATTTGGTTCACCCTTGGCAAATGGCCTGGATAACAAGATTGGTTAAAATAAGAATATGGGTGTAAATGGTGTTCATGAATTGAACAAAGAAACATCTGAGCAGGCATTTACCTTTACCTAATCATGTGAGAAGAATACAACCACCTGACAGATCAAAAAGTAACCTCTGAATTACAAAGAGACTTCTGAAACAAAGATGAAGCCATGTTGGAAAGATAGATCTATCTATCTATCTATCTATCTATCTATCTATCTATCTATCTATCTATCTATCTGTCTATCTATCTATCTATCTATCTCTGTGTGTGTGCATAAACAGAATGGAAATTGTAATGGAGGGAAGAGACTCTGGACTGAAAAAAAAGCAGCGGTCAGCCTCTGGTTTGACACTGGTGGCTGTCATCCCATCGCAATCTCTGCTTACGACTGATGGTGCAGCCTCCTCATTGTCACCAGGAGCAGCCTGCACTAGCCAGGGCAGCAGGGGGTCTGAGAGGAAACCTTATCACTTTCTACAGCTTCCCCACAAGGGGAAGAGGAAGGGCAGGCAACAACCTCCTCTCTTGAGAGCACGGACAGGACCCAAGGGAATGGCCTGAAGTTGTGTTGGGGAAGGTTTAGGCTGGATATTAGAAAAAGGTTCTTCACCCAGAGGGTGTTTGGGCACTGGAACAGGCTCCCCAGGGATGTGGTCACAGCACCAAGCCTGACAGAGTTCAAGAAGCATTTGGACAAAGTTCTCAGGCACATGATGTGACTCTTCGGGTATCCTGTGCAGGGCCAGGAGCTGGACTTGATCCCTTGTGAGTCCCTTCCAACTCAGTATCTTTTCTACAGATATATATATATATATATATACATGTAGAGAGTGTAGGGTTCCCTGCAGCAAGCAGGGAACTAACTGCAATGTGGGGTCACATTAAGGATGACCAGAAAAGCTGTCGGCTTTTTCTCCTGTGGCACAGAGGTCATCTCTAACCACAGGAAAAATGCAAGGCTTCTTAAACTGTAGTCACTGACTAAAACATTACAATTTCTGCCTTCCTTCCTACCTTACTGAGCTTCTTGTTTTCCTTTTCTGTAGGTTCTCATCCCATAAGCAGACTCAGCAGAACTAAGTGTCTGCTTAATATCTCAGCAGCCCAGGCACTCTGGCTGACATTGGTAACACAAGCCCACCTTTCTCAGCAATTTAATCAAACTAACTGCACTGTGATTGGCAATGGATGAGGCAGTAGCAGATGTTTTATTCTGCTGACTCTTCTCTGAGGGAGGGACATTTTGAGTGGACAACTTGGTGCACTAAAATTTTACTGCCCATCTCCTGAGGTGAGCAAAAAAATCAGCCCAGCTTATTCATCAAGAATCCTGACACTAGACTTCTCACAGTTGGGAGCAACTGCATAGTCTTTATCTTCTGTTTATTCAATCCAAGGCTTGGTTTTGAGACCAGTGGGCACCGTATATAAACCAATTGGTGACTTTTCTTATGTCCTGTGAAGTAGGGCTAATACCACTTTCTCTTCTGCGATCAGACTGCATACCATGCTCTAAATGAGGCAGACTTTACAATGTTGCCATGCTCTCAAACAGAAATAGAAGCAGATAATAGGAAACTGTGTTTAATGTAGTGTTTTTAAGGATTGAGTGAAAGACATCCCCTCTGAGCATAAGAGGGAATAGGTAATTTATGCATTTATTTGCTACAGGGCTTTACAGTTTATGCTTGTTTCCTGAGAGCAAGAAAGTTGTGGGATTCATAGTTTTTCTATTCTCACTCTAAAAGGGGTGTTCTTCCATTAAGAAAAGAAAAAAACTTATTTGCCTCCTCCTTGCCTCATCTTTATCTCTATCTGCCCTCCACCTTGGAAATTCTTTAATCCTTCTACCAGCCTCCAATTATTATTTCAACTTTAGAGTCTGGTTTTCATCTCTCTCTGTACTGGAGGCCAAGCTTTCGCTTTCTATATCTTTTCTACTGTGTTTTTCTGTCACTCCCTCAGTGGGGTTTTGATCACCACCTTTACTTTCCTGCAGCTTTCTTTGCTCAATCTTCTTTGCCCTTCTGTCCAGTGGTAAGTTCCTCTGAGACGAAAAGTGATGGAGATTCATTGATTTCAATGTAGATGTTCAAAACTAGAATGGGACAGACAAGGCACAGATCTGTTTCAGTGGAATCTTTTTGAGTACAGGGTGTAAGTACATGCAGGTTAGGCACAAACAT
Organism: Falcunculus frontatus; assembly: GCA_013398115.1. NCBI lineage: Eukaryota > Metazoa > Chordata > Aves > Passeriformes > Falcunculus > Falcunculus frontatus. The sequence goes on from VZRV01005805.1 coordinate 925,025, forward strand.
AGAGAAAATTTATAGCTAAAAATTAAACTTCTAATCATGCCTAAACTGTGACTTTTATTTTTTAAAATTTTTTAGTCAGGGTAGATTTTATTAGGGTAGCAACATGGTCATGCCTGATTTAACAACACTTCTCTAGCTCAGAATGTTTGAGCCTTAAAACATTAAAAGAACAGGATTTGCTCTTTAAATGAACAATACAAAAAATATGAGAGAGCATTTCCTATAAAGCCACTGCCTTGCCATGCCTCTTTTCTATAGGATTGAAACATTGTAATGAATACATGCCTGAATTCACTCAAATTCCTATCTAGGAAGGAAATTGCAGGTAAATGCTTACAAGTTTTTCAACTGAAAGTTTTAGAGATAAATATTTAATAACTATACCAATACTTGTTCAGCCTATGTGAAACACCATTATACTATGGGGTTATTAGTGTCCCTGATATGGAATTATTTATCTAAGCAGAGATATGAAGACCAGGTAGTAGCAGTGCATGACTCATACTCCAAAACTAAGATGAGCAAAGGCAACTTCAGATTTTCCATGACATTATAAAGGACCTGACTAATTTCAACAGGTCCATGCAATGTGCACTCATCCACTTACGCTATGTCTGTCAGTGACATTATCTTTCTGAGAGTAGTAGTACTGGCGGCCACCACTCACTAGTAATTCATTTTTCCCATCTCACTAGATGTAGTTTGTATTTTATAGCTGTTCTCTGTCACCTACAATAAATTATTTCCTATCTCTGCTACTGACTTAGGATTGTTGGATGTGTTCAGGTCTAATTTCATTAATGCGCATCTCATGCTGGCATGTAGGAGGAAAGAGGTCTAATAATATTAGCTAAAAAAACTTACATCTGGTTCTTTTTGCTAATTCTGTCTGGCATCTGTGAAGGCAAATCCAGCTGACATCCACAATGTTAATCTTATTAATTTTTTCAAAAGATATCTGAGAAGGAAATGTTCATTTTGGAGTTATTGCCCTTTTTTTTGTATACAAAAGCAATCATTTTGATCCCTGTCTGATTAGATAAAAAATTCTAATTTTCAACTCTGCTTTTTATTGCACAGGAAATTTTTAATATTTACAGTCACATACTAAGAATCAATTTATTGATAAGAGTAAAAATAGTAAGTAAGGCCACAAGCTTTGATTCACAAAACATTTCTTTGATGGGAGCAGGAAAGAAACAGAAGGTAAAAAATTATCTGACACCCTTAGCACCGATATGCAAACTATAGATCCCAAGAGCCTCCACTGAAATGTTGACTTAATGACTAAACCAACTATGCTCCACAAATAACCCAATTTACAGCATTGTCAGGTCTCTAAATCCAGATTCCTATTACTTCTGCCAGCTATGCTTGAAGATAGCCTTAAGTCATCTGTAAAATGGAAATAATTTTATTGTCTTAGACTAATTTCAGCCTCCTGGTGAGATAGGTAGACCCAGCAGCTTCAAAATGTGTATCTCACAAGTATATCACAGACATAACTCTCAACACTTTCCTGTATAGCCTGATACTCAATCATGGACAAAGAATTTCTAAAGCAGGGTCAATGGATGGGCTGGCTTTAATCTGGAATTTGCCCTTTGAGAACCTTCCCTAATTCCTTAGGGGTATGTACACAGAGTGAAACAACTTCTGCAGTGCAGCAGTTACAAAAGCTATTTCTTTTTGTAGAAGATTGCTGAAAGAAAAGGAGAAAGGCATCTAATTATATTTTAAAGAGTTGGTGATGTATTTTTCTGTAGTCTAACCGTGTGCACTTTCATTGTTCAAATATGAAAAAAATCACCTTGAATATGTACAGTTATTCAGGTACCTTCTATAATGGATTTTCAGTTTTATTATTATTGAAGGTCATACAAGAGTTTTGCTTTACCCAGTTGGCTTCTCAAATATTGAAGGTTAGAATTTTCCCATCTAAGAAGTTCAAGAACAGCACACCAGGACCAAAGAATACTCTAGTCTCATTAATTAATCAAGTCATGTCACAGCAAATCTTGTTAATCCATCCTCAGAGGAAACTCAAGTGATGTTTCAATTCTCTATGCAAGAATAGACAGAATAGTGAATAGTGATAGTGTTATACAATTACAGAAAGATGGGCAGCATTTGAAGACACCAGAAGCTAAACTACTTTTTTCCCCCCCAATGCCAACTAAAAGACTTTTTTAGATGTTATTTTTTCAGATTAACCTATTTAAAGGACATACCAGGATTATATTTTCATGCTAAATATTGTAAGGTGTTAACAAATTTTGAAAATCACATTGCTGTATAAAACCAGAGAGATTATTTTGACATCTCTTACCTATTTGAAGTCACAACAGAAAAATGCAGGTGTTCACATCATACTAGGAGAGCAACAATGACTGGGTATGCAACAATAGCTGTTACCTTACTTTGTCTTGGCTAGTACCAGCATTTACTCTCTAGCCTTAAAAAGAATCAAATTGCTTACTCCAATTATCAGGCTCATAGAGAAGTAGTATGTTTTTTTTACTGGATAACCAAATGTGTAAAGTCTGAGATTTACAAGCAATCCTCTTCATTTAGTTTGAGTATCTGGTCTTTTGTCTTGAGAGTTAATACCACCAAGAGTCTGAGCTGTACATAACTGTTCACAGATGAAGAGCCTCTCAGAAGCCAAGGGATCATTCTGATACTTCAGGTTCAACATATTTATATGAACAGCTGAGATTAGATCAGTGACTCTTACAAAAGTGATGTTTGCATGTAGATTACATATGCTTCCTATATGAAAGTAAAGTGGGAATACTCCACATTTAACCTAATAGAACTTAGGTAGGGTACAGCTGATGCAGAAGTTCTCCAGCTGGATTAATTAATAGGAAAAATTTTACTTTTTCTAGCCAAGATGGCTGCTAAGAGTTAAAAATAAAGAAATATATTTATTTGGATTTTTAGACCAAGAAAAAACATTGTCGTGTTCTTAAAATCATTGTCCTGCTTACATCTCAAGGTCTCTGTCCAGATGTAGATGTTCTTCCCCAACTTTGCCTGAGGCTTTTCTGATAGCTCTGACAATTACATGTGAAATTACCCCTCAGACGGAAGAATGATGCATCTGCAGCATGGGTCTGATCCAAAGATCTGTGAAAGCAATGGAAAAACTCCAAGTGGTGCAATCACTTGTGGACCAGATCCCTGAATTGTTAGTGATGAAGCACTGTATAAAATGTCAGCCCCAATTAAGCTATGGCAAAATTCCCACTCTGTAGGGTCAGGACTGCAACTGTAAAATTTTTTCAGTTATCTATACTCTATTGATTCCAGTTACTTTCCAGCTTGACACATCTAAAAAAGTGAAGCTTATTTGCAAAATTAGTCATCCTTTTTCCGCTAATTCCAACACTTCTACAACTGCTGTTATATAAGATGATTTCTTCTTTCTTTTTCATTTTAGTTACTTCTGCCTCTTCTTAAGGAACAACAGTCAATATAAATGCGTATTCATATTTGCAATTATATGCTCTTTCCTTAAGTTTGCTTCCCTTTTTGATTTAAGTTGCACTACTATTCATGCAACTGAATTATGTTTTCATAATTTGAGCTCCAGAATTTAAAACCACAGATTTTTAATATAATGTGAGTATTTATATCACGAGGATGAGCGTACTACTTTAATCAGAGGTCAGGAAAATAAACCTTGGGATTTATAGCTAGTGTCTTTTACGATTCCAGGTGAAGGATCCTGTGGGCAAGGTCTTCAGGTGATGTCTGGAGACATGGCTTCAGTGATTTCAGTCAGCTCATCAAACGAGGATCTCTTTCTACCTGCCCTTATACAATTCATTATGGGATCTGTATGGAATTAAAACATGGAGAAAAATAAAAATCAATAACTGTCAAACTGAATACATATGAAAAGATTTTGATGCTTTGTATTTAGTGAAGCAAGATACATTCACTGCAGATATTCCCACTTCTGATCTATACTTAGCACATTACTTACACTTAAGCGCCCTACCTGCTCTTGTTTAGAATAAAAGCTCTGTCATGACTAGTTAACTAGCTTACTCAGGCACTCCATTTTGACATGATTAATTTTTTCATCCAGTTACCTTTTTCCTGAGTCTCCATTAACAGGTTCAGAACTTAAAATTCAGAGGCAGTCAGAAGTCCCTTCTCAGGTTCACTGAGACTCAGTCTTCCTGTGCCAGGTTATGACTTTTGCAGTCCCCATCTAAGCCTCATTCTGGAGATTTCCCACAGAAACCTTGAGAACTGGAGATGGCAAGGATCTGTGCTGTAGCTGTGGCTGGAACACCTTCCCATGTGATCAAAAATAAGCAAACCAGGATGAGCTGATGCCAGGATGAAGAATGTTGTCCCTGTGACCACCCTCCTGACTACGTTTTAGTATCACACACATCTTTTGCTCTAACAGATAACCATGCCACCACTGTCCAGCATCTTCTCTGTTAATTGCAGTTAAGTAAACAGGACTAAAATTGCTACGAATCTTTTCATCAACAACTTTTCTGCATCAGATCACTGACAATAATCATTTGACACTGCGCTTGCATGCCAGCTTCCGAAGACTTCCTATAAACCTTCCCTCAGACTCAGACTTCTTCCTGACAGAGGCTTGAAGGAAGCTGGGAGAGATCTACACCATTCCACTTGAATTTACAGTTGAGAAGGCTGTATGATGGATTTGCTTTTCATCCAGTCTCCACTCCCTTCCACCAAACTCTTTCCTACCTCTTCACTTATTTCTCAAAGCTCAGTGCACACCTGAAATACACACAGAAAGTCTCTTTGTTTAAAGATTAAAAAAAAAAAAAAACCTTTGGGTGAGAGGCAACCTTTATAGCCTGCACCATGTTATATACACTCATCTTGCTTACCTATTTCCCAGCTGCTGTTTCCTATTCTAAAATTTTGAGGAAGGGTCCAATCTTAGTGGCTATAACACAGGTTTACACAGTCATTTATCAGCAGCCACATACTGGAATGGTCTTTGAAATTCTCTTAAGTACCACTTGTCCATGGCATTTAGTTGTATAGACACCTAGCATAGGTTTATATGGGTTTATGAAATCACAACTCAAAATGCATCTCTTATCACTTAATGCTTTTAAGATAGACATGAGTTTCCCTACTATACATCAGTATTATGAAGATTGCAGAATGATGTTCTATAAAGCATGTTATAGAATATTAAAATTTGAGGGACCATGAAGACCTTATAAGAAACATAAACAATCTGACATATTTGAATGATTTTCAGTACTTATTTTAAAAATACCTCTCATCCCTACAAACATCAATATTGGATGGAAATGCAGGAGGATCAGTGAACTCTATTTTTGGAAAATTGTTAGTAAGGGGATTGAGGAAATGTACATATAATGTAGAAAAAAAGAAGAGAATCTCCAAACACTTGCTAACCAACCATCACACAGTAATATTTTTAATCAGTAGTATCTAAAAAGAAATCTAATGTTTCACAGAAAAAAAAGAGAATTCATTGAGGAAATGGGAGCTCATCACAATACTCCCCAGATTTGGATTTACTTTTCTTCCCTTGCACATAGCTGTTACATTTATGTACTGGTGCTAACTATAAACTACAAAAACAGGAAAACATAAAGAAGTAATTTCCACATCATTTACAGTCTGCTGGTTTATTGATTTTCTCTACATCCTCTACATCTCACATTTCACTTGAACCATTTGTTTTAGATTTTAAAAGGAAAGCCTTCCAAACGAATTAACTTTACTAAGACTTTAACATGTCATTGGCTAGTCAGTATTATATTAATCTCTGTAATGCTAATGTTTACAAAGAAAAAGTATGGGGCCAAATCTTGATTGCCCTATTCACACAATCAGTTACACTGATTTTAATGACACTGTTAACATTAGTAAAGCTAGCAAGATCTGGTTTCTTACAGCTGTCAGCATGCCTTTCCAAATAAAATTCTTGTAATTCTTACCTATTTATAAAAGCAGAGATTTTATAAACTGCAGTCACAATGTTTAGCTCATGCCCTTCTTTCACTGAGCCAGGCATTTTGAGAGAATCATAAATTTCTTAATATGCACATTTTCAGTGTTAGCAGTTTAATCAGAGTATTCCAGAAAAACAGCGGGCATTTTTCTTGTCTGAGCAAGCTCACATCTCAGGAATCGTATGCTTTTAATCTGATTTTACTTTTGCATGTGTCAAATTAGTCATTTCACCAATAGTTGCACAGCAGACCACTGTCAAGTATACATGCTGGAAATCACACAGTGCTTTCCATTTGGTGACTTGCCTTGCAGGCTTGCTGTGCTCATTCTTCCTGGTGCTGTGCAGTGAAGTACATATGTACACAACTTGGGATTTAATTTAATGTTCACACTTTCCTCCATAGCAGCATGCAGAACTAACTACTCTGAGAGAGCCTGAAATAGAAGAGAGCTGTCACTGCCCCAGACCAAGAAAAATTAATGGGTTGAAGGAAGAATTGTCTGCTTAGCATGTCTGTGCATCAGAATGTGTTGTCCACTGCAGAAACCAGAGACTCAGTCCTGTCTTCTTCTTTCCTATCTTTGCCTGATATGGGGATAAAAAAGGGTGAGCTGGTTTGGGCCAAATTCAGGGAAACGTCCAAAAGGAAGGTCTCCTCAAAGGAAGGCAGGTTATAGCCGCTCCTCCCCCACCCAGGTTCGGGAAAGAAATATTCCTCGGAGGAATGTGAAAGAGAGAATGAAAACTATTTATTTAACAAACACACAGGAAAAGAATAATAATGCTAAATAATGAAATCTCTCTCTGTGGAGAGAAAACCTGAAAGATTTGAGAGTCCTTCTGTGGGTGTGGTCTCTCTCCTCCTCCTCGAAGCTGGGTCGGCGTGGGGCTCCCCTCCAGGCCGGGGGAAGGTCCCCTGGTGAGGTTCTGATGTTCTGATGTTCTGAACCAGTCCAGGAGAGAAGAAAAAAAGAATCCGAAGTCCCAGAAAAACAAGGTTTAACTCTCCGTCTCTCCCTGAAGAAACGGAGCTGAAGAAGCTGGCTGGAAAACAGGAAGGGTGCTTCCTCCACACTTCTCCCCACAGCAGAGAGACGCAGAGGAGTGGTGACCTTGGAGCACAGACTGCTTTGAAAAAAGTTCGTCTGGCCCTTTTTTTCCTTCTCTTCCCTCTCTTGGGCTCAGTTTAAAGGCACAGAAAGGCACAGGAATCATGTCTGGGCATAGAGCGATGATAGGGGATACACATCATAAAGTCACCCCAAGACAAGGGGCAAGCTATGTATGTGTGAAAATATTAATTGCTATGCTTCTAGTTTTGAATTCCCCAGTGAAACAGCAGCTTCAGTTCTGAGTTCTAAAACCTCGAACCCATAAGTGTGCATCAAATGGCAATATTGATCACTCTGCTCTGAGGCAGAATTAGAGCCTCTTGTGACAAGCTTCTTCTTGTGAAATGCAATGACCAGGTGCACCCATGTGCCCTATGGCAGGATTTCCAGAAGAAGCAAAATGAAAACATCTTTTTCTTTGTTTGAGTGCTAGCTGCCTTTTGTACTTGATATAATTGCACGCATCTTTCTCTCTGCTTGAAAGGAAATTTGGTATTTTTTTTAAATAGAAAGTGACATTATTTTAAAATTTTTTTTTGGCGAGGACAACTGGAATAAAAATAACCCTGTAATAATATTAGAAGTATTATTGTGAAGAAAACGTAACAAATGCACTCAAAAAGACATTTGTGCAGTTCATAATAAATATAAGACCAAAAGTAATTACATTAGGCACACAGTGAAACATTTTAGAACAATATTTTCAGCATTTATCACCTACATTGATATTATAATACTGTTACTTCTACGTTATACACAAAGAAAGGTCAGAATATGTGCTTACATTCTTCTTTAGATGTCCACATATACTGTAGAAAAATGTTTTTTCAAAAGTACTTTTAAATTTTAGAATAAAGGAGAAATGTCACATGGAAACATTCCCAGATGCCAGCACTCATTGCAGGAAAACTTGCTGAACTTAATTACCTAAAATTCAGTGCTGGTTTGCTGAAAGATGTGTTGTATTGGAGCACAGTTAATTAGCACAGAAAAGCTCAAGGGTCTTCACACCAATTTATATCACATGGGTAATGAAAAACACAGGAATAAAAGACTTCTTGGGTCATTGTCTACAGTCCTGTGCCACCACAGACAATTAAATAATGTATTCTTAACCTAAACTGCAGTAAGTACCTTCTTTCAATTTCTTGATGAGTCACTGACATTTTCTCTTCAGATATTATTTTCCAAGTGTATTTGCACCCTTTCAATCTTCTGAGGGGTCTCTACGTTCTCTGAGTAACTTTAGTCATGGCCTGTTTATATACATTTGCTTTTAAGTCAGTGCTGCCCTTTAAGGTTCAAAAACCCTTTTCTTTCTAGTGCTTTTCCCTCAGTGCACAGAAATAAATCATATCCACTCTCAGTTTTTGGTTTTCTATGATAAACAATAAAGGTTCTTTTAAATCTGTCCCAAGGGATGAGCTTTCCATTCTCTTCTTATTTTAGTGGACAGTTTCTTCATCAGTTCTAGTCTGAAATTGTTATCTCTTGAAGGGAGGTGGGCAGAATTTTAAACAATCTTCCAGAGATCTGAACAGTGCTTTGTATAACAGATTCAAAACTCACCTTTCCCTGTAGAAACGAGTCTCCAAAATACCTAAGAACTGTATTCACCGTTACGATGTCATATCACAAGGATAACAGGAAAATATTCAAAAATTGACTACCAAGCATTGCAGTTTCCTCTCTCCTTCATTTCGACCCTGTAAAGTGCTATGGTATAACAGATGTTCTTCTCATTAGTCCCTAAATGGATGACTGTACTTTGAATGACTACATTTTTCCCATTTTTATTACTTCATTTCTCAAATTCTACACCTTGTTGCAATATTCCTGTTCTACCTTTATGTTTTCAATGGTTTTCAGGTTCTGCCATGAGCAAATTTTGTTAGTGCACATCTACCTTATTTTCAGTCTGAGACTATGCCTGGCTTGTGTGAGGTTTTAGTATTTTAATTCTTTACTATATGCGTGTTTTCATGTGCTATTTCTCTCTTTGCAGAATAATTTACTCTGTTGCAACTTAAACACGTTAATTGCACTTTAATTTTTCCATGTAAGTATTTTTTACCTATTGCCTTTTTTTCTGTTCCTCTGTTCATCATAACTTACACAACTGAAGAAAAGGTTTAATTTAGTTCTGAGTCATAAAACTGTTTTCTTGACTGCAATTTCACTGCAAGGTGGCCTTTTTCTCCTTCTCCTGAGTTTACTGTAATTTTATAAATAACCTTTTCATATTTCTTTAACTTTCCTTGGAAAAGGTAACCCAACATAACTTCATTATCTCTGACTTTAAAAACTAACAGATGAGATCAGCAGCTTGATGAGGGTCAGTACGTGCATCTCTTTAGGCTGTAACAGTTCTGAAGACTCAATTAACCCTTGAGTTCACAGCAACACAGATCCTTCAAGAAGGAAACTCTGCAACCCCACTAAAACAAGGACAGAAAGGGTCTGCGACAGAAGGAACTGGTGATCAAAATGGTAATTATCTAGGTAAACATGCTATTGTAATTCCACGGCCTGTTGTGATGATAAGCTGTAAACAGCTCCCCTTTGAAGCTAAAACAGCAGAAGATGGAACTCCTAATTGAGATTTGCGAAGGGTTTTGCATGTTTTTTCATGCCAAGCAAAGAAACTAGAGCTGTCTCTCTCCTTTAAAAGGATTGCTTACAATCACCTGGAACCACTTATTTTTTGAAAATTGTTGGTGTTAGTAGCAGGAAATGAAGGTAAGAAACTGCAGCGAGCAGGAGTACATGCACATGCAGCCGGGCACTGAGCTCATGCCAAGGCTCAAGGCGCCAGCCAGGATCAGGCTACAATGCAGCCTCGCTCAAACACAGAAGTTTTGATCAAAACATGAACACAACAGTGCAAATCACACAACTCAGCAAGGATCGCAGAGCTGTACACCAGTATCTTACTGTGACAGACATCACTTATATGGGCTTCAATTTGTCTGGAACTGAAAGATTAGGTATGGGAAACTTTGAAGCTTCCCTTGACTTAAAGAGCTCTATCCTATTTATTAGGCAATAGGAATGCATTTTACAATTTCTGGAAAATGTACATGCATTTGCACAGGTATTTCCTAATGTATTTTCCACCTCAGTTGATAGTTTGCTTCTTTGCAGATGACACAGATTTCTTCATGTGTGAGTCTAGCATCTCTTTTCCAGAGGTTGATTTCTACCTTCAAAAGCTATGGGACATAACCAGGTTCTCTGGACCTGTCAATAATGAAGGTTTATTCAGGAATGTGGACTGTCTAACACAGGGAATTTGCTTTACTAACAGTGAGATTCCTACTTCAGCTCAGGGTTAAAACTCATCTGCTGTGTTGAGAACTGAGCTTTCCAGTCAATTTATATCAAAGTGTGTATGATATTGATCTTGCCCAAATGGTTTATCCTGTCTCTGTATTCTGGAAGTCATTGCTGTTTCTTTCCTCCTGTCCCCAAATTAAGCCTTCAAAACAACCTCTCCTTTCATTCCACTCTCTCCTTCCCTAAAACTTTTGGGGGCATCAAGAGGAAAGGCTGCAATTTATAACTGGCATTCAGCCAAAGTGCTTTGGCAAACAGCCCTGCTAGAGAGCTACAGAGTCATGCTCTCCAGCCTCATGATGGGTAGGATGAGGCATGTGAGACAGGAGAAAGAGCTTTAATGAGAAATCTTTCTGTCACGGGTAGTCCTCCTTTGGAGATTAAAAAATTTTTTTCCATCAGGTAGAGTGGATTCCTGCATGACTCTGCACTGCCTCTTTGCACATCTTCTAGTGGACACCTTCCAGGCCACTGACTGCAGCATGGCTTCAGTAGCCACAGAAATCGCAGTCTGGCAAACCCTCACAGCACCCTTCACACCCCCTCCTAGCTGGGCCTTGGCCCCTGGCCCCAAGATTTTATTTATTTCTGTGAAGAACTCTACCTCATCCTGAATATCACCAAGACATCAAAAGACACCAATTCCCATTTTACATGCTGTTTCTTTCATATTCTTTATTTCAAGCACTGATTTGTTCCCCATGTATCAGTAATAATTATTACTCATCTTGGCAATGACTATTTCAGCTTGAAAATATGGTCTTGAAAAGAGTAGTATGATGCTCTGATTTAAGGGCCCTGTCAGCGGCATTAGTATTACTAGTTTACATGAGTAATATGAACATCATCTTCTTTAAAGAACTATATCTCTTCTGTCCTCCACTGGAAAGGCTGCACATTAAAGCAAAAGAATGTGTCAGAACAAATAGAGAACCTTTTTGGAGATTTATTATGTTATACGTGTTAATGGAATATATCAATTCCATAAAGAGATGTTAACAGTGATTTGTTATATCCAGCATGTTAGAAACTGGAATGAGAATTAAAAATATAATGAAAACAACAAATAATTTAGTTCTTGGAATTTTTACAGATACTTTCTTCACTTCCTGAAGTCTTGTGTCACTTTCCTTAACCAGAAGCAATATATGTAAGTTGCACATATTATTTGATGCCAGTTATGTTCTTCCACTGAAACTGATCCAAAGGCTAAAAAGAGGAGCACTACCTTTTCTCCTGATCAGGGAGAGAAAGTGTGCAGTTTAGCTTGTTATTCAATGCCAATATTTGGGTGTTTTTTTCTATTTTTCTTAGTACAAAAATCTTGAAACATATAAAACCACTCAAAAATAGGCTGAAATACCTACTCTGCTGAAGCAATCATACCAGAGTTATTGTTTCTACATCTTCTCTCTCTATTATTGCCATTCTTTTTGGCTCACACTGTTGTCCTTCTCTCCTTTCTTCATTAATTCTCTCCTTCCCCTGCTTGTCTTTGAGGGTAGAGCCTGGTGGCAGAGGAGAAATTGGTCAGACTGGGAATACCATGACCTTGTACTTGCAGCCTGTTGTGCCAAAGCCATTGAGCTCTTTGCAGAGACTTCATTCACTTACATACCATTTCTTTTGTTACTCATCTATTGTTCCAGCATCCCACTTTCAAGCTGTGCAAGAAAAAAACCTCTGCTTGTTCCTTCCTTATTATCCCACCTCTTTGTCAATTTACTCCTTCCACTGTGAGCAGTCTTAGAAGACTGATATACACCCAAAAGCCTGTTCTGATGAATACTGATTTAGCATTCCCTTTTTTTTTTTCCAGAGAAGTCTAACTACATCTATGTTCTCTGTTTTCTGATAAAGGTGCATGAAAAGCTTTGCAAGATGTAACACACAACAGGTTAATAAGGCAGCTCTTAAATTTTTGAAAATTACAAATAAAAAAAACCATACAAAACAAACTAAATGAATGCTTTCAATACTCAGGAAGACTTCTCAGTTCAGCACTAAACTCTATCTATTGTTTACAGGTGATCACAATGTTTTCTTTGGAGTTCCACAGCACAGCAGCAATGGCTTCTGTGAAGTTAATATTCTGCACAGCTTGTGACTTAAGTCATTTCAGAATGAAGGCAAAATTAGAGAAGCAGTTCTTTTGACATCTGTAGCACTGAAATCGTCCAAATAAGACAGCATATTCTCTTATTTTTTTTTCTCCTATTTGCACAGCCTGAAAACTTCTGCAAATATAGCAGAAGCAAGACTTTGTTATAAGGATAAAACCAGTTTCCCTCTTGAGCTTATATCTAGTAGGCTTCTTTTTTTTTCTTTTTTTTTTTTAATTTACTGGAAGAACCAGTGTATGATTGAAATGGGAGGAACGGGTGAAAACTGCAATACCTTTTCCTATGAATATAAGAGTTATCAGATGGAGACTGTACTCACATCAGTCTTTTGCAGTAAGAAGGAATAAGAAGAAGCTTTCTTCTGTGAACAAAATTCAGGATGAAAAGAATTACTTTGTTACACCATCGCTCCTCTTCCCATATACTCCATATCTTTAAGAGGGTCTGCAGCAGATGTCCACACTGCTTGAAACACAAGGGTCCTTTTTAGTGTAGTTTAGAGATACTTGAACTGTTTTCTTCTCATCTTTTAAAAATAGCTGTTAGATCAGTAATTTTTAAAAAGCAGAAATATAGGAATAATTCAGTTTAAGCATATTCTGGGACCATGCACTGTGAAAGCCTTGGTCCCCACCCTGCCCTGACCATTTCTCCTAAAATCCATTGAAGTCAACTCTCAGATTAGTCATAATTTAATGATAGTAAACATTGATTCACATATCAGAGTCTTTCAAACTCAACACTCTCTTGTTTTATAACAAAGTCTTTTGCATGGTAAAATTACATTAAATTTCATAACAAAATCTTTACTTCTGTTTCTGAAAACTTTCTTAGAGAAATAGAAACAGCTGTTTCTGCATGGTTTTGGCTTCTTTCCTTTACCTGTTATTTCATTCCGGCGTTGTGTAACTCTGTGCCAAGGTAAGGAAGAAATCTATTCTGTATGTTCCCAAATGCTATTCCCTTCAGCTTCCTTGCACACTCAGAATGTGGAGTGCAGCCCACAATAATGTGGGAATCCAGAGTGGAAAAATACTGAGACTGAACCTTGATTCCCTTATATTCAAGTCCCTGTTAAATGAAATTTCTTTCCATATTTCATAGAGATTTACTTTGATGATAAATTATTCTCTGGTACAGCCCTTATGTTGCTTAAAAATATTTTTTTTTCTTATTTCTTTTTCCCTTTGGCAGAAACAATGTAATTACTTAGAAACATCCCTTCTAAAATTATGCATTGATGGATTATGTATAAGGTGTCCAGATGGTAATAGCTTTATATATTGTTTCCAGCTCCTCTGAAAAATTTAGGAGGGATCCAGAAAAAAAATCTAAAAGATTTCTCATTGAAGTAATGAACATTCATGACACTTGTTTCAGTGGTTATTATACAAAATACATAATGCATTCCGACTTGTTTTGAGTACAAAATTTTGAGGTCTAAACCAGGTCATTTGTCATTGGCTGGGATATAGTTGATATACAAAGTCAAATCATGCATAAAAGTGAAACTGTGAACATTTTATGCATTTAGCTGGCTAGAAAATGTTAACTTTTCCTGGGAGATAGGGAGGAGTGTGGTAAATTATTTGTCAAGAAAAAAAATGTGTGGGGGGGAGTTAAAAAAGGCTATATATAGTATTTGATTTGGATTTTTTACAACATATTTCGTAATTTATTTGAGAAAATGCAATTGATGTTGAATTTTATCCCTTAAGTGAGAACTCTTAACTGAGAAATAAGCTCAAATTGGCACGAAAAAGTATGCTGTTCTGTGGATTGCAATCTCTCTGAAAGACCATAGCTGTAAACAGCACTGTGTCTAGTTGTTTGAATGCTTGGATTAGCGTGGCACTCCTACATGAATCCCTAGCGTGGGTCAGTCACACCTCAAAGAAGAGGAAACTACACACAGCTGAAAATTGATGATATTATCTGTGGGAATCCAGAGTACAGGGAATATTTCTCTGCCTGTTTTAGCTTCTGATAGTCATTCCTGTTCCCTCTCTCTATCACTTTTTTCCTGGCGCCCGAACAGGGAAAATACTAAAAGTATTCTTTTAAAGGACAAAAAATAAGAACAGCAAATCCCTACAATGCACAGATCCTCAGTAATGCACTTTTTTCTCAACCCAGAATTATTTGAGCAGGGAATTTCAAAAGCAGAAGGGGTATCTGAAAAATAAATATAAACTGGGCAAGGAAACAGGCTGCCTTTGAAAACCTACTCCTTGTCCTGCAGTTTGGATTCAGTATCTGACTGCAGATGTTTCTGGACTCAAACTTTCATTCTTGAGTAGTGTTAACAGGCTAAAAAGTCAGTGAAACCTCCTGTTAAAAGAGAGATTTTCCATACTATTCTTTGTCTTTACTCTCCAAATTAAGAATTATTTCTCACTAAAAACTATCTGCCAACCACATATTCAAGATTACTCTTAGGACTGACTTATTTCTGTACTATTCATACAAGAAATGTCATGTAGCATTGATATCCAAACTCTAGATCTTAGATTGCATAATAAAATTGTTCTTATTATAGAAATATAAAGCTACATATAACTTTCTTACCAAATGAAATATAGATTGTTTAAAAACAACTTCAGTGATGAAATTCTGGTATCAGTTTGGAGCAGATGTCACCATCTGGCTGCCTTCACAAGTATCTCTGTGAGACCGTTTAAGTCTCCTGACTGGCTTCTACACAGAAAGTAATTAGAATGAAGCACAAGGGATAGGATCCAACTGTGTTAAAATTAAGGTGTTTTCCTTCATTAAACTGAGAAAAGATGATAAAAAAAGAGTGAACAAATGAGCAGACAATTTCAATTTGAGGAATGCTTCATTTTGTTCCTCTTCACTAAATAGCAAAAAAAATTGGAGATTGTTTTCCTTCAGCAAGTATCTATCTATCTATCTATCTATCTATCTATCTATCTATCTATCTAATGCATTATTAACAACTTTCATTAAATCCTTTAATTTTTTCTCTATTATATTGTCAGTTCATGTCATACCCCTTTTTATTTATTTTTTAATGTATTTATTTACTTGGTAAATTTCCTAGGATATAGGTCATCTTATTTTCCACTTTCTGGATTATTTGAAATGTGCTGCTGCATGATAAATATTGTAAAATGGCAACATATTCAGGCAAAGTAAGCTAAGGGTTAAGCTGACTTATAAAAAACTATATCTAAAAAGAAAGCTAAAAAATAACAGCTACAATTTTGAGTATAATTGTCTTGAAGAGCCAAAGGTCTCTTCAAATTTTCAATGAAGAAGGAAAAGTTCAATTTTTAAAAGAAACTAATGAAAAGCTTTGGCCATAGATAAAACCACTATGATCATGTATTCCATGTAAAGGTTCTCCACTGGATTTTATAACCTATATGTGCAAAAGTACAGTACATAAGTACAGATGAAATTGCTTACAGACATATCTAGAGAGACACCCACACATATACACACAGAAATGTTTATTTTCTTAAATATGTGGGTTTTTTTTTAATAAGAATGTCTGAGTTGCCTTACACACTATTGCTGCTCCTTAAAACCCGTTAGAGTAAGGAAGTATCACCAACTGTCTTGGTTAATTTCTTTCTCAGTAATATGTTTTATTATTTACCTTACCTTCCTCTAGAAAACAAGGTATGAATTTTCACAGTATCTTCCTCAAGGGTCCAGTACTTTAAATTATGCAAGATGGATTTTCTAACTCATGCATTTCACAGAACAGCTCTATCAGCTGTGATGGTGTTTCTGTGTTTCTTTCTTTATTTATATATTTTCTGATTGGCACTCAGATAAAATCTTCTCAATTTTTTCTTCACTTTAGTACAAATGGAGGTGTAATGCATTTCTAACTTGTTGCCTTTTCTTTTTAATTCTTGGAAGCATTCAACCCAGTTCTATAAAATTGCAGTGTTTCGCAGTTAATAATGTTAAACTGAAACTAGAAGAGACAGTAATCATAAACTTCTGTAACTTTCTTGAAAAGACAGTATCAATAGAGTTTTTTTATTCTGGAGAACACCGAATGCTTGGAAATAAAATTTTGTGAATGTCCCCAAACCAAATGGTTTTTGCCTTTCACCTTCATTCCAAGCTTGCAGGAGTCTGTGCAAATCACCTATAACATGCTGGTTACACTAATAAAGAAGCAGAAGGTAACAGTATTTTCTGGCATCCACCACAAATCTCTCTCACGCTATCCAGTCTGACAAACGTAGTCCTTAACCTAATAGTGCAGCACACAATGATGTCAGTTATGAAATTTTTTATCTTTTTCTGTTAAATATCTCATCGCAATTTGTTGGCAAATCATACTATGTTTTTAAGTCAGTGTCAAATCTTCTCTAGACATCTTAGCAGACAATTCGCCTCTCATTATCTATCAAATACTGATGGTCAGTGACAATTGATTCAGTTACAAATTGACACTATCTGGTAATTCTATGAAAACATTTCTTTCCAGTATCCAGATAACTACAAAAGTAGGTATATACATTAATTAAAATTTCCAAGGCTGAAAGGTGTATTCAACAATATATTGTATCAATTCCATTACCAAGTGTGGACAGCTGAAGTACACCTGATGTATAATTGTGTATGTGCACATGTACAGGACCAATGACTTACAGATACTGTAAAATAAATGCTTTTCAATATGTGTTCATCATGTGTGAATGTGACATATTTGAGCACATTGCAGCCATATTTTTTCCTGGCTTGTTGTTGCAGTATCTCTAATTTTGAGTAAGAAGTCTGGAGAAGAAAATACAGACTGCTTTTTAAAATTCTATTTTAACTTAACTTAACCCAGTTAAGCAGTGTTTCATAATATTCTATTGATGTTCAGGTCTTTGATCACTGATCTGAGCACAATCAACAGTCACAAAGTCAAAGCCAGAAGACAGGGATAGTAGAAAGAAATAGTTAACAGAACTGTTGCAGAAACATTAGTAAATAAATAGTTTAGGACACAATATTAATGAAGTTTTGATGGTTGTGTCAAAAGAATTGTACACCACTGGAGAAACAGAGCCAATGTGCTGAAGGCAGTGTAAACACTAATTCACAGCAAACAAGATGATAAAGTTGTCACAGTCACTCGCACTGCTAATAACCATATGCCAATGATTATCATGCTTATCTGGTCCAGATTTGATTACAGTTAACTGGCAAATAGTTATTGAATTAGAATTAAAAGTACAGGTGGAAAACAAGGCTGAAGATTCTGTTACTAGGAAAGCAAAGAAAGCCTACATTTTTTAGTTATAGAGACAATAGAAGAACTAATTTAAAAAGTATTGCCAACTCATTTTTGTTTGTTTGTTTTTAACACACTTGATAATGTCTGTTAATAGAACAGAGCTGATGCCACTAGTACAACAAAAATAAATAGGAAAATCTGGCAGTTAAGTTTATAGCTAGGGAGGAATCAGCGCATTTAACATGAGATAACGGTGCTGGTAACACATTAACCATTCAAACTGTCTCTGGGACGTTATCTTGTCGTGGTATAAGGTGTCTACAGTGTTAACCATTATTTCTGAATTTCAGTAGTGCCAGTCATATTTTTCATTTTTAACACTTCTGAGAAACTATGCGGTTTTGCCTTATTCATCTTCTGTGATAAAAATATGATATTATTTAGACTTAAACCCAAAGAATTACAAAATTTAATATTATGTTATAATTACTCCGGGTTACGTTGATTTTCAGCCATCTGGACTTAGAATATCTTGCTCAGATTAGGTTAATATTTTTTTAATCGACACAGAATACACTTTTGAAATAAGAGACTTCTGTCAGTGACATAGTGTTATTTTCAGCTTCTTGAAACACAAACAGTATTACTGATTTATTTCAATCATTTCCCATAATCCTCAAAGTAGTGGAGGTAGACGAACTCATTATTTTTGTGATCACAATCAATAGTAGGAGTACATCTATCCCCTTGTGAAAGAAACAAAGTTGCTCTTGTTTGGAGATTAAGACATTTTCAAATTGGATCAATTTTTTCTTATTGCCTCCATTTGTTCCTATTCTTCTGCCTTCTAACATCAGCTACTGCAACTAGTCTCAAAAAAGACATCTTCCATACTAATTTATAACAGCAAAAACAGCCAAGCAACATGTATTAAACAGTAAGGTGAGAAGGAACTACATACTCTGTTGTGCTATGAGAGACACAATGGCAAAAAGTGGTATTAGTTGTCCATAAGTTGTAATTTCAACATGTGCTTATTATCTATTTGGTTTTTCCTTTGACAAGAAAACAGTTTTGTCTGGCTGGTAACTGTAAACTGTCCATACCATTTATTATCTAAATTATTTTGTCTGTGTGTTAATTTCACAAACATAATAAAACCTACTATATTTTATAAATGCACATTCATAAGAATAAATTTCTTTATGTTTTCTACCCTTTTCATTTGCTTGTTCTTAGTTTTTTCCTTACAAATCTAACTTCTTGTGTTTTATACTGGTTATCCTGGCATCCCTGAGCCCGCTGAATTCTTAATGTGGAAGTGCAGTTGAAAGTAAATGATGAGGTTCAAAAAAAGCCGCTAACTAAACAACTTCTACTTGTTAATTTATGCTTAAACAATTAGCATACCAAAAATAAGAAAGGGAAGATTATGTTCTGACCATATTGAATGACCCCACTCCTTTATTAACCTGATAAATTTTATGTAGTTACTAGTGCAAGCACTTTTACTTCAATAGACAATCCAGAAGTTTAGCACAATTATATGCATTTTATACATATAATTTCAAACTATCTTGGTGCGTACATCTTACTTGGGGAAACTAATATATTCAGGACACAGGGTTTTTGGGAAAAAAACCCCAATTTTGGATTACAGACTATATCCTCCCTTTATCTTCATCATTTTGAACTGTCACCAAACCTTGTATATGACACATAAGGTTGCAAAAGCCCAAAAATTTTTAGTTCCCAACCTGAATCTAAACTACTTGAAGGCGAGTGTCCCCAAAATAGAAATAAGTTTTTTTGTTAATACATCACACTAACCCTCCATCATTTTTTGCCATGTGTACCCTTCTTGCCATTCTAACTACACTAGAATTAAAACTTTTTTTCAGGAGATGAATATGGTCTTAGTTTAATAGTCAACATCTTCAATCAATATAATTACATGTGCAAAAGTTCCAGCCATAATTAATTCTTGCTGAATGTTCTACAACATGTAATACAAGACAGCATTTAAGTCAACATGTGAGGGCATTCAGCAACACAGACTCATAGGCAAACACCCACAAACTTCTCTCCTATTCTGCATTTAAGATTCCACTTCTTATTCAGGGCTAAATAAATTCTGAACTGGGAAGATGATCTTCAAATCTTTTTTATCAGGCCTACAGTTGACACGCACATATTTGAAATGAACTTGTACTTCGTCAGTATCTCTTGCAAAATATGATGGCTTCTTCTGGTCCACCACTGAACCAGAATATGTTCATGATATGAAGCAGCCAGGCTGACCTTGCAGTAAAACTGGTTTATGGAACAAAACTGAAGTAAAATCTGGAAACTGTTTACGGTAAAGAAGGACTGGAGCTCAAAAAGTGAAAAGTAAACACATCCCATCAGTACATTTTAGCACAGATATTGTGTGTAAATACATCCCAAGTGACTGACAAGTGACCTCCTGAAAGTTTAATCTGGTATGTAAAATATATAATCCCAGCCCACCAAGAGCATTCTCAATGAACTGACAATCTTTTGATGATTTTCCTATTCTTTTTTTTTTTTTTTTATGTTTCTGAGCTGCTTGATATACTTTCGTATTAAGGGCAGAAGGGGAACCAGTGAGCAAAACTAAAAAGAGTAAGACTAATATAATGTTTAGTCCCAGGCAAGAGAACACTTACATGATCTAAAGCCTGTTGAAGATGTTAGCAGAAATGGTCCCATTCGTTTCAACACATGTTGAATCCAGTTTTCTTGAAAATTCCTCTGGTTTTTATTTACGGTACTAAGAGCCAGATCAAACCAGAAGGAATGATACATTATCTTCCATTCACGAAGGGAGTAAAAAACCATCCGTTACTTCATCACAGTTCTCTGGCTACTACAGAATGCCAGAGGGCACGCAGCAATACACAAAGATCAAATTTCTGCTCTTACACCAGACTGTCTAAAGCACTTCATGATTTACCTGAGTGTGAAACAGACTCTTGTGGTTGTTATTATGAAAAATCCCAAGGCAACTGAAAACCTGTGTTTGTCAGTTTTTACCTGTTACAGCCTTTGCCACTACCTTCGTATCCCTCCTCTAAAGGAATGAGGGGTCTTAGCTAAGTATGTGCTTCTGAAAGATAATATACCAGTGGGCAGGCCAGTCTTTTGCTAAGTCACAGAGAAGTATGACTGAAGTGTAGAAAGCCTACACGGGAAATAAATATTTATCATAGAAGAAAAGCAAAATCTTTTACTAAGTGACAAAGCTGATGAGA
This sequence comes from Falcunculus frontatus, assembly GCA_013398115.1. Classification (NCBI taxonomy): domain Eukaryota; kingdom Metazoa; phylum Chordata; class Aves; order Passeriformes; genus Falcunculus; species Falcunculus frontatus. The sequence goes on from VZRV01005805.1 coordinate 946,084, forward strand.
TCCTTTCCCACAATATTTCGTAGTTGCTTTTATGGATAACACATCAGCAGCTGATACACATCTTGATCACTAATGTGTTTCTTGAAAAGAAGGACCTTATTGTTCTCGGTACAATCACTGTGCAGGTTGTTTAAATTGTTGGATTGTGCCCCTATTTCTTTCACTTAAACAAATGGCTCTGGTGCTTTGATACCTCCTGCTCATTGCTCCTGACTTCTGCTTAGCAGCCTTAGAGCTGATAACAAGCAATTCATTGTCTCTGCCAGTAGAAGAGCTCCAGTCATTATGACTTTTTGACTCCTGTGTGAGGGCCTGAGCCAGGATGGCTTTGTTGCATTGCCAGAGTTCCCATACAAGGCTAATCTAATGTGAAGGACCTCAGATTTTACTATGTGGTACTTGCTTCCTATCATTTCCTGTGATTTCATGCATTTGAATAAACCATTCATATTTAGTGACAGAAATGCACTGATGATCCTGTTCCTTGCTGATATGCAAGCTGAGCCATGCCAATTCATGCCAGCTGAGATACTGTCTCACAATTTAGAAGTTCTCAAATACATTGTGCAAAGTTTGCTTGCCTTTGATCTATGAAGATCATACTCCACTCTAACAACAGCCTCCCTGCCTAAATTCTGAGTTGTGAAGACTGTATTACTGCAAGATGTACTTAAGGTAATTTTTGTTTTAATTTAAGTTCACAGAATGCCAACACAAAATCTTACAATAGTTTAGGGTCAAAGGGGCCTCGGAGTTCAGGTTCCAAAGCCCCTGCCATGGAAAGGGAAACCAGACCCGGTTGCCTAAAACCCCATCCAACCTGGCCTAGAACACTTCCAGGGATGCGGAATCCACAGCTTCTCTGGGCAACCTGTTCCAGCGACTCATCACCCTCAAGGTGAAAACCTTCTTCTTATCTAATCTAAACCTACAATCTTTCAATTTAAAGGTGTTCCGTCCTCCCAGTACTATCAACTTCCAAACCTCCTATTTGAGGACTGCAAACTTTGAACAATCAAACAAAAATAAATTGCAGATTATTGCTCCTTATTTCTGTTTTGCAAAGCAAACCAAAACCTGATTGGCACCAAAGATACATTACATCTCAGATAATGATACCAGGATCTTGGGGGGAAAAATGGATAGCGATACAGCCCTTTGAAGTTAGGTATGGAATTAAATTGTCCACTACACTGATCTTAATTTTGTTGGGGAAAAAAGGAAGATGAGAAACCATCAGGAATATTAGAAATCTTGTTTCATTTCTTGCTGCTGAAAAGATGCAATTTTGAGAGTTTCTGAATGAATAAAATAATAGAGATAGGAAGTGGAGGAGTTTTATTTTGGTTTGTTTTTTTCTTGGTTAAAGAAAACAAGTGAGTTTCAACATATTGCAATGGTCCTGGTATATAACTAAAAGGCAGAAATACCCGGGTAAATTTAATTCAAAATTTTATTCAAATTTAGACAAAATATATTTCAAAAACAAAACTCTTCTCCACCTCAGTCTACTGGTCATGAGGATGTTTTTTTTCTGAAGATGTGATACATAACATTATGGTCCATTTACACTTTGGTTTACATCTGTTTATGTAGATTGACACATATTGTGACCAAGTATGTAGGACATTTTTTAAAATCAATTTTAATCTTAGCTTTACATTACTGCTATAAAAAAGAGAACAGGAAGTCAATATAGAAATAATAAATAGATCAAAACTGAGTTTTAATTTTAATTATGTATTTTGAACATTCACTTTGGCACATTTCATAAACATTCAAGACATTTGTCAGATTATAAGACATAACTTCTGAATAATAAAGTATTAAAAATACATTAATGAATAAACAATGCACTACGCTGAGGCTTGATCCAATGTTGCTATATTGAAACCATAATAAAGTGACAATATTCAGCACAATAAAGAAGTTTACCTAGCACCTTGCTTGATGGACTCACGGTTAAAAAAATATAAGACAAAGATAAATTCTGTGGCTAACCTGATTTATCCAAATGTTCTGGCTCTGGAAAAGAGACCACAGGTAAACAATCATCTCTTTCAGCAATCTCATTTCCAGTAAAATGCTTTGTTTCTGTTAGGCAAGTCTGTTGCAGGCATGGCTTCAGCCAGAAAATCTTCCATTTCTCTCCTCATAGAGTTTCATGTTTTCTAGACAATAGAAACTAAAAATTACATTGTCTTTGGAGTTGTAATTGTCTTTGTACTGTGAGAAAATACAGAAGAAGCCCATGCAGTCCTGTCATATATTGATATTTCTCCCAAGAAAACAACTAGGACCAAATTAACCTTGAAAACTTACGTCAGCAAGATTGTTCATATGTATGCAGGCACTAGTCCTTTCTGCTTACTCCCTTAACAGTCAGGTATCCTCTGTATTTCATGAATTATGCAAACCCGAGTAAAAGCAATGGTTGAACCACTAACAAGAAAAGGACAAACTATATAGTTTCCATCCCAAAATCAGGGCACTGGTTCCAGTGTTCTTCTGGGTCCCTATCACAGCAGGAGTAGATCTTGCCAAGAAGTCTAGGTGCAAAATTGGAACCCGTCGCTAATTGACAATGCCTTCCCCCAGGTTCTCTTCTTCCCCATGTTAAGCAAGCCTTGTCAACAGCTGCACAATATTTGGCAACTAAGCCATAAAATAACTCAGAACATCACTATTTTGACTGTGTCTACATTACAAAGTAGGGTAGTGCAACAGAGCCATGGGTGCCACAGAAACAATTGGTGCTGAGGATTTAAAATCAGTACTGCATAGATGTGGGGGTGGGAGGATGAAGAAGACTGGAAAGGGTACTTCAGACTAGCTCCAGAATGCAATGAAAGAACTCTTTGTATCAGTTGAAATTCACCAAACTCATTCCAGTAATGTCTCTTTTCCTTCAGATCCAAACAAAAAAATAAACACAGTTCAAGCACTCCCAAATGGTTCTGTGATGAAAACTAAAGCCCAGTAAGTGAAGACATCCAGGAAATCAATTTCAGCAGGACACTCCCTGGCAAAGCTGAATTGCTAATGTAGGTTCACCCCTAGCAACAGTTTGCCAAACCAAACCACTCAGCAACTTGAGGCCAGATGCCAGTCCAAGAGACAATAAACCTCTCCAGACCATCAACATCTGGAACAGCTCCACTGTTGGCTCAAAAGCTGAGTAAACACATGGACTCTGCCTTAAGCCCAACCTAATGAGTCCACCAGAGAGATGCAACAGTTCAGGCCAGAGCTATACTAACAGTTACAATGCTTATAGAGTGAAGTATCCTTCTGACTGACTGAATTAGGTATGTATCTCTCCATTCATTGATGTTGAGGCACCTTAAAACATGCATGTAGGGAAAGATCAACCAAAACCAATAAGACAGCATATATATATATTTAAACCGACAGACTCCCTACATGGTAACACAGAGACCTTTACAATATAGTGTACTTTTATCGGAAATTCTTACTTAGCACTGCTCAGATGGATATCATGCCACCCCTGAAAATCTAACAAATGGAATAGCTATGGATAAGATTTTAAAATAAAATATGAAAACTGAAAATTCTACTTATCAACAGCATTGCCCAGGCAATCACTTAAATATTTTTCAGTCTAAGTTTCCAAGCACTGCATACTCTGGCTTTCCACAAAATAAAAGAGAGATGCCTCTCAGTCTTCTCCTACTAATTTTAAGTAGACTATTCATAACTTCACACACCAAGGTTTCTCAAAAAGAGGATACAGTGCACTGATTCTGTAACAGTAGGAGATCAAAAGCTATGAGATGTGTTTCTTGGCATCTTGAGATCTAAAAAGTCTTTTTGTTTGTGACAGGAACTATCTTCAATGTGTACTGTTTCATCTCTTCTTCATTACCTAACGCTTGTCTTCATCTGCCTTTGTTTCCCAGGAACGCATGTATTTTAGAACTGAAAATCCTTGGGAAAATAATCTGCTTTTATTGTTCTTTAAATGTGGGCCATTCACATAACAGGAGTACAAACAAAGCAGAGACTAAGTTGAAGATCTATATGAATATGGTGCTTCAAAAGAGGTGAGGATATCAGTTGTTCTTGACTGGTTGTTAGATTGAAAAAGTTCTAATAAGGAAGATACAATAAGAAATAATCAAAAGGAATCAAATCAGAGCTACCACAGCCTATTACACCAATGGAGGCCATCACTGCATCTGGAGGCTTCAGATACATCTCTGGAAATGGGAGATGAAATGGCCTTGATAAAAAAGGGGCTCAGGCACTAACACAGCTCCCAAAGTCAGAAAAAGAAGCATCTAGTATTTGTACCAATATCCAGAATAGTCAAAAGCATAGGAAGATAAATGTTTACCTTTATATAGGTAAATTTGCTGTCGTCCATCATTATTTTACAGAAAATAAATATATTTTGGTGTATTTGAGAAGGCTATTTATATCAACTGAGCTAATCACACCAAGGGAATAAAGTCATTGCTGCTATACACATGTTAGTCATGATGAATTAGCTAATATCTCAGGCTAGTGGGACGAACCATCAATTGTATTTCGACTAGAAGCACGACAAAATATTTAAATTTTGGAATTATGTCTCCTAACATTTTCTCTTTTGGTTATTTTGTTAGTTACAAAAAGAAAAAAAAAAAGACTTGTGGGAAAAACATTGCATCTGTTGCAGATTTGTAATGGAGTGATGCAAAATTTGGAGTAATGTTGTCTTTATAGACAGAACTTTCCAAAGTGATTTAGTCATTTAGGTAGGTATTTAAGAGATAACAACTCATTAGAATCAGGAATTTTCCATGCCAAAGTAAAAATCTAGGCCTAAATGACATAAAAGCTAAAATGGTCTTGAAAATACTTTTTAAATAACAAAAAAAAATCACATCTCTAAAAATATGTTTCAGAATGATGAAGTGAGAGACTGATCAAAACAAACATACCAACACCATGAGTAAGAAAAACTATTTAAAAGCAGGTTCCTTCACATGAGATTTCTTTAGACTTCAAAAGATACTTTGCCAGACACGTGTCTTACTGTTTACATGAGACAACAATATCAACTTCAGTGATTGCACAGATTTACTTCTGTTTATTCTGGATCTGTACTGCAATGACTGCAATGTCAACAATACCAGTGTAGATTGTATGTTGCTTCTGAAAAAGATTTTTTAATCTTTTTAATGTTATTTGACTATGGAGCAGATTGAAGCCACTGAAGTCATTATGATATAACATCAATGAAAATCATGCACCAGGAAATAAGAACAGAAGTTACTTCTTAAAGTAACAAATCAACTTTACAAAAAGCACTCAGAAACCTCTGTTACTACCTGAATTTTAGCCATTGCATCCTGACCTCCCCAAATATAAAAAAAAAAAATAAAAAGTTCCTCTCTTCTGCTCCCATTATTCATAATGGGTGGAAACGGCTGAGATGCACAGAAAAACTTCAACCCTCATCGCAGCCAGAAGGGGGTCACATGAGGGAGGCCTTGATAAGTCTTAACTTTGAGTGAAGGTAGCTGAGTTAATCAGTGTGTCATCCTGACCACCTCATATAATCTGAGGAAAAAGAAATATTTCTCCCCTGGCGAGCTGGAGTGCCAATATTGTAAATCAGTCTGAGAAGGCACTCATCTCTATGAATCAGCTGTGGAAGATTCTCAGGGAATCTTTCAAGCTCAGTTTGGTGTTTCAGGCTAAGTGAAATTAATTCTAGCCTAAGACCACAGAGGAAAATTTTTCTGACATCATCTGACTGCCATCTAGTCAGCCAAAAGGCCTTTTCAAAATGTTTCCAGAGCCTTTCTATCTCCTCCCAAAACCAACCAACACCATCAAAATATCACCACAACCCTTAGAAGAATGCCATATTTAGTGTTTCTTATTCTTTAATTTTTTATCATTCAAGCTACATTAGATTACATGATGACTTGCTTTCACAGGCAAGAGTCAAGAAAATTCTAGAATTTTGGCTGACCTAAAGGACACAACTGAAAATCAAGAAAAAAAAATTCGAAGTCCAAAATGTATTTTTAGTATTCTGTCTGTTCTTACCCTAAGTGCACATTTAACTAAAATGAACAATTTGGTGCTGCATAATATGTTACAATCTTTATTCTGTATTTAGAAGCCACCCATACCTGGAGATGAAAATTGCATTTAAAACAAAAATAATAAGTCTACCTAATGTAAGCCAAATCATCTCAAGTGATGAGGAACTGCACTATATAAGTATTTTTCTCATGTTTGAGCAAAAAACCCCTCAACTATTTATCTTTAAAAATAACAAATAATCCCATGTAATGGAAGCAGTCTAATGGTGTCCGTTAGATGATTACATACTTCAAGCCAGAGATAGCAACCTGGCTTCGTTCTCCTCAGGCTTTTCCCAAGTTTCAGATACAGATAATAAACTATCCATCTTATGATGACTTCTTTTGAAGTTAATCATTATCATATATTGCACTATGCTGCATGTCATTTGTGTAATACAGAAAAGATTAAAAAATGTATGAGGCAAAGATTTCATAAATTTACAGTGCTTGCTGCTTGGGGAATACTGAAAAATCACTTAAGAAAGCAGACAATTAAATAAACATGATTACAATTTGTAAGAATGCAAAGCCTTAGTCTGTTTACTAAAGGAATGGTGAAATTGAAGGAGTTGCATTTGGTATAGTCTCTGCATTAGAAATAACTTATTTTAAGAGGAAATCTTACATTTATGATGCTCATCAAAGCAAAGAGTTGCCTTGCAAAGTGAATACAGGAAACCTCATTTGAGAAGCCAACTCATGTTGCAAAGTTTTACATGAGAACTGAGTAGTCTGCTCATACTGCATATTCTTGACATATAAAGTTCATTAACAACTGACACTTTTAAACCACTGTAAGGATAGATTTATATGTTCTACAGTGTGAATTCTGGAAAGCCTGTAACTAAAGACAGGAAATATTTAGGCCATTTTTATTTCTATAAAAGAGCAAATGATTTTGTACAATGTTCCACTGACAACTGATATTTTAGACTCTGTTAAATTTCAGCAAGAGTATATTTTAATGATACATGTTGAATCTACTAAAGATATACCCTCAATTCTCTTTATGCAACTCATTACTTTGTGAGCACGATGCCTCAGATCAAGCCTTCATTTAAATAAACAGGAACTTCAGTAAGGAAAGGATGAATTTGCATATCCAATTTGCATCCAATGTACTCTGTGTTCTGATTTTAAGCATATGAGTTATTGGAACTGACCTGTTGGAGGACAGGCACCAGCAGAAGTACCATTCTGGATCAGAGACGACAGCCTTAAGAGTGAAGGTGTCACCCTTACTAGCAGAATCTGCTCCTCACACTACAGACAAGCAATTCATCATCAATTTACTTGCTCAGACAAATGATGAATCATGGATTGTTCTTCTACTTTTTATGCATCACAACTGATATCACACGAGCTGCTGTGTTAGTCAAATGCATACACATATACACTCCCCTTATGGTTGCCTGTAAATCATAAAATCCTTATTCATCAGTATTTGCAGGGATACCATGGGAAGTGCTGAAAACTCTTATAAAGTGCTAAAAGAGAAATCAGCGTCATGAGCAAATTGTGTCAGCACAAGTGCCAGAGAAAACAAGGCAAACAGAAGACCAAATTATGAATAAGTTTCCATGGATCAATAATGACAAAAAAGGAAGCTTTGCTGATGGTTGGGAAAGAAGTTTAAGGGGTGAGGAAACCGGTTTAAGAATAAAAAATTGGAAATAGTATTAATCATAACACAATTAAGACTGCTTTATTTGGAGTATCTTTCCTCTGTACAGCAAACAATTTATGCTCTAGTAAGAACCTTATAATATGTCCAGTGCATCTCTGTTTCACAGAAAATAATAGCTAGCCTAAGTTATTTATAAATCATGTTAGGATCACTCAAGAACAGAAGGATTTTGCTTTGAAAAGATTAACTAATGCAACTTGAGTAGGATTTAGACCACAATGCTTTCACTTCCTATGTAGCCAGCATTTCAGACTCAAACTATCTTGCTCTTTACAGGATGTGGGGCCTTCACAGTTCCTACTTTTGAAAATCATCTGTATTTCAAGGGAGTGATGATCAAACTAGGGATAAAACCACAATCATTTATTTAAAGAAATGAACTGCACAGCAACTTGCTCCTTGCATGAATTCTTTTACTTGTATCTCTAATCTAAAGCCTTTATTACACACTGTGCCCTACATCTGGGCCTCAGCAGGTTCAGAGGTACAAGATAGCTACAACTGGTATTTGACCTGAATAAGTGCTATGAATAATGCTGGGGAAGCCTAACCCCAAATGAACACAAAGTGTCACATAAAAACTAAATCCAAATAGATTAATTTAAACCTGCATTGAAACAAAAATAATAAAATTCCTTTTTTCTTTTTTTTTTTCTTTGTACTTTCATTGCTGATAACAGTAAGGGCAGCATTTTTTTTCATTATATTCCCCGTTTATGAAATCACCTGTTTTTCCCTTTTCAAGCATTTTTAACTATTATTTCACATTATAATATAGTATAGTATAACTTCTGAGCTGTTATCTCTGAGTTAACACCTTAAATGCATACAGTAAATAATATTCCACTTGGACAGAATTACTGGGTGCATTAAAATTTGTCAAGCATTCTATTGAAACAGATAATTATTTGCCCTACACTATTACAGAGACAAATGCAAAACAATGATTTTGTCTTTCACAAAGTTTACACAAAGTAATAGAAGGGAAGAGTGAGAATGATAAATCAATAATAATGCTAACTGAATATTACATTCTTATTAAATTATTATATTTCTAATAAAATTAAATCTGAGGTTTAATGGTCAAACGGTATACAATGGTGGTATCTAAACAGCTGAATATTGAAAAAAGTCTAACCCATTGAAAAATCCACTTTGCCTCGCAAACAGGAACATAGACAAGGCAGAGACACTTAATGCTTTCTTTGCTACAGGGGTTCCAGCACCCTGAGCTGTAGGACCATAACTCTGAGAAGGATAACTCCTAGCCAATCTTGAACTTGCACAGGATTTCCTGGTCCAGCTGGATCCCTGTGAGTCTATGAAGGCTTGTGGGATTCATCCAAGAATACTCAAATAGCTGGTTGATGTCATCCCAAGAACTCTCTCAATAATTTTTGAACAGTCTTAGGAATTTGGAGTGGTTCCAGCTGACAAATGTTGTCCTGATTTTCAAGAAGGGCAAAAGGGATGACCCTGGAAACTATAGGCCTGTCAGTCTCACTTCAGTGCCTAGTTAAATTATGGATATGATTATTCTGGGAGTTACTGAAAAACACATGAAAGTCAACACAGTCATTGGTCACAGCCAGCACGGGTTCATGAGGGGAAAGTCCTGATCAGTAAACTTAATTTCATTTTATGACAGCTACCCACCTAGTTGATCAAGGGAAGACAATTGATGTAATCCTTTTGGATTTCAGTAAAACTTTTGATACTGCCTCTCACAGTGTCCTTCTGGAAAAACATCCAGCATGAAGCTGGATAAACATATCTGGCCACTAGTCACTACTGGGGTTCTGCAGGGCTCCATTTTGTGCCCAGTTCACTTCAAAATCTTCATAAACTACTTGGATGAAGGATTAGAAGTTATACTGAGTAAATATGCCAATGATATTAAACTGGTGGGGAGCTGTTGACTCCCTCAAAGGCAGAGAGGCGCTGCAGAGAGACCCTGACAAATTAGAGAGATGGGCAACCACCAATGAAGTTTAATGGGAAAAGGATGGATTCTGCACCTGGGACAGGGCAACCCAGGTGTCTATACAGACAGCGAGGCTGAAGAGCAGCCCCTCAAAAAGGAGATCTGGGAGTCCTGGTGAATGGAAAGTTGAATATGAGCCAGTAGTGCCCTGGCAGCCAGGAGGGTCAAGTGTGTCCTGGGGTGCATCAGGCACAGCATCGCCAGCCGGGCAAGGGAGGGGATTGTCCCTCTCTGCTCTGTGCTTTGTGAGTTTTTTGGGCACTACAATATTAGAAGAATATAAAGCTACTAGAAAGCATCCAAAGGAGGGCTACAAAGTTGGTGTAGGGTCTGGAGGGGAAGCCATATGAGGGATGGCTACCGTTACTTAGTCTGCCAGGCCTGGAGAAGAGAAGACTGAGGGGAGACCTCACTGCAGTTTACAACTTCCTTGCAAGCAGAAGAGGAGAGGGAGACACTGATCTGTTCTCCGTGGTGACCAGACCCAAGGGAATGTCCTAAAGTTGTGTCAGGGGAGGTTTAGGCTGGATATTAGAAAAAGGTTCTTCACCCAGAGGGTGTTTGGGCACTGGAACAGGCTCCCCAGGGGAGTGGTCACAGAACCAAGCCTGACAGAGTTCAAGAAGCATTTGGACAAAGTTCTCAGGCACACGATGTGACTCTTGTGCAGGGCCAGGAGTTGAACTTGATGATCCCTATGGATTCCATCCAACTCAGGAAATTTTATGATATGTAAAGCAAAAGCCTTATTCTGCAAATACTTCCATGCAAGAGTTATTTATTCAGATAGACAGTCCTATTAAAATAAACCAGGTGCATTGGTAGAGTTATTCGTGTTATCCGTGATCGACTAACTGCTTATTCAATGATATACCCTGCAAGATGGAGCTGGTATCTCCAAACTACCTGAAATTTTCCCAGATCATATTATTTCCAGCCAAAGTCACTGAATTTCTGGTTCATTCACTAGTGCTTTTAGAAGCTGTCACACTGATGACTGCAACAGATTCTCAGTCAAAAAAGGACGAGAGCCTGTCATTTGTGTGGCAAAGTAGCAACCCTCTATCAGACAGAGCACTATACACACATGCATATAACATCCATCATCACCATAAAATTGAATGCACAAGAATGAGCATTAGTAAAAGCAACAATACTAGAGAGACGTATTTCATGAAAAGGATGATGTCAGGCAGGTAGATTAATGAACACTGCCAGTGGCAATGAGTAAGGCCAAAAGGCACTTTCCATAGTAAGTACACACACCCCACTTATTTCGTAAGTGACAGTAGAGCCTCTGGAAGGGTTGTTTCCTCAGTGTAAAGTGGAATGCATTTCTATTTCTGTGCTCCACTCCTTTGTTAGTTTTGTTAGTCCATAAACTAAATAGGATAATAAAACAGCATACGAGGGTCAGCACACTTCCAAAAATCATAGGGCAGCCTTTTTTTTGTCAGTTCCCTCTGAAAAAATTTACCTTCAAGTTAATAACAGAACCATCACAGATTCTATTTTAATTTAGATACATCAAATGTAAGAACAAAAAATGGCACACTGAGATAGGAATAGGAAGTGCATTCCAACTCTCATTGAAAAACAGCAGGTTTGAGCAATATGTTCCCTCAGGCTCTTCTTAAAATCCTAGCCTGCAGCCTTATCCATGGGTCACATGTATTGGTAGTACAGAATAAACTGATGTAATTGGTGTAATTCGAAGAGAAGGGACTTTTTTTTTTCTTTCCATGTGCAGCACTGATAATCTTGAAGATAAGACAATTCAGGGATTTAATTGTTAAATGTCTTGTTAAACGTGATAAGAGATCATACCTTGCTTCTAGAACTGTGTCATTGAAACATAGGTGCATCAAACACATTCACAATAATAATATTTTTTCATATGAAGTGATGTTCCAATGGAATGCACTATGGAATGAAATCAAAACTTCCCACAGGAAACCATTATCTTCTAAATATACTAGCTACCTCTGTCCATTGTCCTTTTACAGGGTACTTAAAATTATATAGCTATATAACCAACATCTAAGAACCTCCTTTCCTTCAAGAAACCTTGAAATGAGATTTCCTAAGAAAAAAATTAATTATTGTATTTATACATATATATATATATATATATATAAAAATTATATACAATTAGAATAAGAATTAAAATGAAAAATGAAGGCTAAATTTTTTTTTGATTGATGCTAGGCTGTTTTCACTATTTTCATTTCTCAGAAGTTTTTGAAAGATTTGTTTCTGTTCCAAAGTATAAATAATTTCTAATTCATATCTGCTACAGATTGGGAATTAAATACCAACTGTGAGTAAAACATAACGTCACACAGTTTTAAGCTCTTACCCCACACCAAAGAAGAAAAGGAAAATAACATTCTGGCTTTGATATAATATCTATTATCTTTTGTATAAAGGAATACTTTTCATAAAAACTAAAGAAACTGTTCAGAAAATCATCTTATACATCAGCTCTACTTATACATCAGTGAATGATACCAGAACAGACAGTGCTATCTCAAAGCCATGGTTCCATCTCTAGGGCCTCCTCGAACAGTAACTTTTTTTGCTCAGGATGTAGCTGAGCATGGAGAATGTACCCGCTTCTGAATGCTCACTGACCTGTTCTAGTGCAAAGCAGAATGGAAACAGTAGAAAAAAGTAAGTAGAATACCTCCTTTAATATTCATAAGATATAATAGACAATGAATTATACTGGAAAACACTTAGTCAGTTTCCAGTGGCCTTCAGTTTTGTCATAGCCTGTAAATTTGCTTTAAGTGTAAGAGAAAGCCAACTGATTTTAAACATGGAAACAGTTTACCTTGCTCTCAGAATCTCTTAAAAATTAAGTCCACAATCTCTGGTTTTCTGGAACTACGGGGATAGCATGCTGGCACTCAATAGAGTGATATATTGAGATAGCTATAGAGAACCTGGAATCAGAGAAGGAGCATATTCCAGCCTTGCAGTGTTCTTGGGAAAGCAGGCCCACCGCTGCTGTAAGCACTGTTTTTCAGAAGTGGTGGATTCTGGCACTTGCGAAATAGCCCCTTACCACGCAGGGGAAATGCAGGCCTGGGAACCTGCCTGAGTATACTGTTAAGGTGAGCACTTCCCAAAGTGCACCTGGAAAAACCCTACTGGTGCATGCTGAATGCGAGTCCTGTTATGCTTCCAAACTTGAGCGAACAGTTCACGCATTTCTGACCACACTGCCTGTTCTATGGCATATGGCAGCAGAAAAGTCCAGCTAAATATGCATGAAATGTCTGAAATTTTCTTTCTATTAAAAAAAAAAAAAAAAAAAAAAANAGTAAAAAAAAAAAAAAAAAAAAAAAAAAAAAAGATACAGAAATAGTCTTGTTATCCACTGAAGCTTACCAGATTAAACCAGAGGGGTAAATAGGAAATACTTGATTGCAATAAAAATAACCTGCTCTGTTAACTAGAAATTTGTTTATGCATTTGATTAAGAGAAAAATAACACTACCACAGAGAATGTTGTGTATTAATTATGCTGTGACTTTTTTGATTTTAACATTTTGAACAAGAAAATCATTTTGTTTCAAATGCATTACAAGCCTTGTCTCTTGTAACTGAATCTTGGTCAAGCTGTAAAAGTACAAAATTGTGTTGAATACAATTAAAACAAAGTTATTCTGCTTACAATAATTTAACCCTCAAGCTAGAAGTTGTTTTCTTTTTTTCCATTCAAATTAGCCCTGAGAAGACTCACAGGCATATGTCACAGCTTGAGCATCAAGTCATATGAGAAAAATATCAAAAGAAAGCAAAATCTACTAGAGAAGAATCCATAACAACATCTAATCTTTCTTTAATTAAACTTGCTTTATTGAAAAACAAGGAGACAAACAACAATCTTTAACAAAGTCGTGGTTTTTTATATATGCAGATGGATGGGGAAAAAAAGGAACTCTAAAATAAAATGGTAGGGGTGAAAGAAAAACAGAATCGTTTATTTAGTTACAGTGAAACTCTATTTTTAATTTTTTTTTTTTAATATCATGACCAATTCAGAGAGGAAATTCTTAGGTAACTGCAAAATTCACATACATTTTCATTTTCCTTTCACTTTACTAAGTAGCTTCTCCAGCTTTTATATTAAACAAATAATGTTTGAGGTGAGAGTACTAGAATGGATCATCCCATGAGAAAAAGGAGTCGTGGTGGTTTATTCCTTCAGACTATAAATCTATCTTTTTACTCTGTCTTTTACCTTCTATTCTTTCAGTACTGCTATAATCTTGACTGAGTCACTTTTTGCATCTCTTTATTAATGCAGTTTTGCAATTCTTACTTAGGTGATCCACAATTCAAGAGGAAGCTTTCTCCCATGATTTAACACTGTTGAACAAACAGAAGCCTCTGTTTGGAAAGCGACTACAGAATCAAGTTATATTTTCCACCAAATAATTAGATGTAGTATATCTACTCCAAACTGCTTTATTACTGTACAAGAACCTAACAAAGGGACACATCAGTGAAACAAAAAATGGAAAGAGAAAGAATGTTGGTGTAAGCAGGGTCAGCTGATGTTTAGGAAATTACTGAAGGCCAAGATCAACCGTGATACTCTTCAGTTCATGACAGTGAAAACTTAGGAAGAGTCAAATGTGTACAGGGAATAAAACCACTACTCATTTTTTCAAGGATGTATAAGAAGTTATCACAGAACCATAGAATGGTTTGGTTTGGAGGGGATCTGAAAGATCATCTAGTTCCAAGCCCCCGCCATGGGCCAGGACGCTTCCTGCTAGATCAGGTTGCTCAGATATTAGAGTGAAGACATTACACTGTGTACTAGAGATAGCAATCTGTCATTTTTATCTGATCATTTCTTATACAAAACTACACAAACATTCTCATGCAGTAATAAATCATATGATCTACATAACAGCATTATCATTTTTCTTCTGCTATGACATGAACTGAAATATGAAAAATAAAGGAAATGTTATTAGACAAAATATTGTGGGGTTTCTTCTGTGGTTTGGGGGGGTTTTTTTAAGAATTCCAGCTTTGGTATCTCATAATCCTAAACCTCTGTGGGATTTTGTTTACCTGCGCATGTGACAACTGATGAACTTGGCAAAATCCAAAAGAAGAGTCTGGTCCACTGTATTACAATCATACCACAAAGAAGATCCCATTCCAGACTAAAATTTAAAAAAAAATGAATAAAAAGAGGAAGATTTTAAAATGAAAATGTAATATATCTATTAAGTTTGATTAAGATTTTTTTTGAAAAATGGTGTCTGTTTTGACCTTGAAAAGCAAGTTTGATCAACGACATCATCAAACATACATTCATGATAAAGGAAATAGAAGTTATGGCTACAGTTATACTTTTCAATACTTAGATATTCCTAGGTCTTAAAAAAAATGGGGGGAAAGTGTTATATATAAAGTATACATGCTAATAAAGGTACAGTATACATTATCTAATGCTATTAATGGTAATACACTGCTAATATCATGGCAATATTGTTAATATACTGTATTTGATTCCAGACAACAGAATATTTTTAGATTTCTTCAGCAATTGAATGCTGTGAATCAGTACCTCTCTTCAACTTAGTGCAAAAAAAAATTCAATGCAACTATTTTATTTGTCACCTTTTTTTTTTTCTGTAATTCTTTCTTTTCGGTTGTGGCAAGCAATAGGACAAGAGTCAATGGGCAGAAACTGATGCACAAGAAGTGCCACCTGAATAAGAGGATGAACTTTTTTACTGTGCAGGTGATTGAGCAAGGGAATAGATTGCCCAGAGAGGTTGTGGAGTCTCCCTCACTTGAAATATTCAAGAAATGTCTGGATACACCCCTGTGCCATGCATAGTGGTGTCTGCATAGGTTTTCCTCTTGCAATTTCTCACCCCACTCTTCTCTGGCCACAAGTACAACTGCTCAATAACTTTTTCATTTTTTCCTCTCTTCTTAAATCCATTATCACAGAGGTGTTACCACCATTTCTATTTGACCCAGCCTTTACCAGTGGCACATCTGTCTTTGGAGCTGCCAGGAACTGGCTCTGCCAGACATGGAGGAAGCTTCTGGCAGCTTCTCACAGAAGCCACCCCTGTAGCCCCCCTGCCACCAAAGCTTGGCCGTGCAGAGCCAATACAGTTTGTCAAGATAATTTTTTAATAACAGCCCTATTCCTGTCTAAGGAGCATGAATTATGTTTGATGATGTCTTGGAAGGCTTCATTCAACACCTTAGTCCCAGGGAGAATTCAATCTTTTCAGCCTTCTGATGCCAGTATGCAGTTAAAAGAACTGCCAGAATTAAGAGTTGGTCATGCTCTAGTAGGATCTCTGTTCTTCTGAGCAGAAAACATGCTAAAAGGCTTCTGCCTCCAGGAGGAAGAGGACAAAGCATTAAAAAAGGTAAAACAAATATGTTACATGTCATGACAGCCCTAAAGGGACTGAATCTTTAGTCTGTGATTTAACACGTCACATGTGCTGTCACATAATATTTATGGATGTGGCTACCTAAACGATGCCATCTGCAATCAGAGCAAAAAAAAGTGACTCTTTAGACTTGGATTCAATCACTTTTATTCAGCTCAGAAATTCACAGTGAATAGGACTACCTCTGACAAAATGCCACCTACTGGAGTCACAAGACCTTTTCAAAGTGAGTTCAGAAACAATTCTCAGCATTACAGATGTTATATCATCACCTTTAGCAAAAGCTTCAGCAGCCCACTCTATGAAAACAAAAGCTTTGTCATCTTGAGGTAAAAGACAGCATATTCCATAGCATAAGAGACAGCAATTAAAAAATATATCAATTGATACAATTCATCAATATTCAATCCATTTGCAACAGTTCATTGCTGTAGCAAAACAAAAAAATCTTTGGTCTGAGAGGTTTGACAACGTAATTAACCACACAGTATATAAAGCAAATAATGCATCTGAGATTCACTACTTATCTATTTTCCTGATTTTATTAGCCCTTGAATTGAACTAAACATGTTTTTCTGTTCACTATAGCTTTGAAACTCAGCTTTTAAAAAACATAATCCAATGAGTCATAAAAAGGTTTGATTTCTAAAGCCAAAAATAGCACTTAAATTTTATGAAAAATCTGCTGGGAGTTTGAAGTATGGAAATGGATTTTTCTGCTGTGTGTTAGAGGTAATAAATTGACAGGTGTTCCATACATACAAGCATATATATGGAACTTTCCAAAAAAACCACATGCTATGATGAAAAAAACCTATAATCACATTAACTACACTAATAGCTTAAATTTCTCTTAAGTATGGCCCTTCTAAAAGCTAAGAGGGGTTTCTTTTTCTAAGAAACTGAAATATTAGATCTTCAAGTGCCATTTAACACCAGTTTAAGCTCTTGTGAAACAGACACCGAGCAATTGCTTGTTTGAAATACTCTTTCTCTACTGAACAATTGCCCTCAATTCCATATCTCCACGTGAAACATAAGAAGCAGTGAAGGCCCTGAGGGGGGGCAGCTGCATGGTATATCTTGCTTTCTGTACAGTGTTGCAAAACTTACACAACACTTGCAGAGGTCCATGGAAGCTGATGCAATTGTACCCAAGGACAGCATTGAGGACCTAGCTCAGTATTTTTCAGAGAGCATCAGCTGGTGGCAAATATCTTTAATATGAATGTTTTCTTTTACCTAAGTATCTATACTACAAGGTAATAATATTTATCTTTTATTTTAGTCTCAAAAAGTATTTTTTACCCACCTGGCGATTTATGCTGAGGAAATAATAATATTTAATTTGCCAAACAGAGTTTTCTCTAACCTTTTATCTTACTATTACTTCTTAATATTCCTAAAGGCTGGAACAACTAAAGCAATCTGCCAGGCAGCCACAGCACTACAACAAAACCAGTCCTTCATGACAATAAGAACAAACAATTTCCGAGTATTAAAATAAACCAGAATAAAAAGGTGACAAAGCTTAGAGTTCAATGTAAAGAAAAAGACAGCAACTGCTCTGTATACATACAAACACCCTCATAAGAAATCTAATTTTTGCTTTGAGCTGTTTGTGCCAACAAAGAGTTTCTAACTGAAAAACAATGACAGAGAAGGAATTGCTGCATACTCTGGAGCTGTTGAAGTAATTGTCTTGGAAGATTCTGCAATTTATCATGCAATCCCAGTCTCCAAACTGTCTAGTGCAAATGTGTGCGGATATCCAGAGACACATAGCACTCAGAACAAAGACAAATAAAACCAAGACCTCTGAAACTTTGGTCCTTATTTCTGCTAGGAGAAAAAATTAAATAACCAAACACACCAACCCACAATTTCAGGAATGCTTTTATATGATTGAAAGGTTTATATCACATGTAGATATCATGTTCCAGATGCATAGAATTAGAGATAGATTTATTTATTTGTTTGTTAATTTGTTTGTTTATTAACTACCTGTGAGCATCTGAAGTACAACACAGTTAATTGGGTATATGGCAATTCTCAACACTACTAGGAAAATGCTATGATATAATGTTTGCATTAGGAATACCACACAGACATTTTTAATTTTAACAAATTACCTTCAGAAATGTAAGCAAACTAGAACAAAACTGAGCTATTTTACAATATAAATCCTCTGCTTTAATTACTTTAAGGAAATAGTCTTGATACTTTGAAACAGTGTACATGGGGGTTTTTATACTGAACTCTTCTACCACCTTAAAACTTGAAGCTAAGATGGTACAAAGTTCAAATCTAATATAGTTGCAAAAACTCAAAGGGTTCAATTATTCTTGAATTAAAGAGAGCTTATATTTCTTCTAATGGGAAAGCTGTATTAGATTCATACACTGCTAAAGCCTTTGTCATCTATAAGTTATGAATTACCAATCAGGACATAATTAATATGAATGTGCCTTAAACCCAAATACATGCATGCATTTTGCAACACTGTGATTGTGTAGCCAGACAAAATTTTAGTAAAGTATGTGAGCAAAAGGGGCAAAGGCAGGTAGATGTAGTTGCAGGTAGGAGGCACTAAAGTAACAAAAGTTGTCAGGAAAAAAACAGATAAGCAGAGGGAGTTAAAAGTGGCAGAAATCCTGCTGAACATTCTGGAAAAACAACTGGCAGGACAGAAGAAAACCAAACAATCAGGTAAGCAGACTCCCCTTCTGGGGTGGAGCAGTAGTGTAAAAACATCTGGCATATGACAGATGAAAGAGGCAAGCCTATTTCACTTCCAGCTTGTCTCATCAAAGAACTCTTAAGCCTGATCATTCAGGTCTCTGAAAGTAAGAATCCACAAGAATTGCAGCCGTCATTATTAAACATGGAATTGTATAGTCAAAGCTAATTTAGAACATGTATTTAAAAAACGACATATTTCATATTAACAATAATGATTGAGCAAGAAAGGTCGTTACCAGGAAGTATACTGTTCATGAGAGAAGTTAGTAAAGTTCAGTTTTACAGCTTAAAACTGGCCTGATTTTTCAGTCTGCAAATGCTCCTATTCCAGAGTTCTCTAATTCCCTGGGTAATACATACATCTATTCAGCTGTAACACAGCATTCACTTCATTGCTACTCAAATTACTCAATTTATCATACGAGCACCACAAACTTATGGCAGATTCGTTCAATTTGAAGAATTCCCCAAAATGTAATATTTGTGGAATTAAAGAATTTTGGACTTTTTCATTTCCCACATGGGTCCTTCTAGCATTTTACTTTAGTTTAAATAAAATTTTTTCAACATATATTCACACTCTCTCTAGCAAAATAATAGGTATATAACAAGAGAAGTTGCCCAAATAAATTTTCCAGAAGTTTCACCATTTTTCTGATACCTTCAAGAAGCATTGTATCAGAGCACAGTAGAGACCTAAGCACAGCTTCTTCTATATTAAATTTGCTAAGTGCTAGACTCGGCCAGCAAATTTAAACAGAAAAAACCAGCATTTCTTATGGAAGAGACAGAAGCCAGCTTATGAAAATCAGTGTACAGCAACAAATGGATCACTCACCATTTGTGATACGGTTCTCCCTTTCTTCCCCTCCCTCTGCACATCAAGACAATCTCTAAAGGAGGTCAGGGTTCTGCTTTTAAGACTGAGAGATTGTGGTAGCTTTCAGATATGTTTGGGATGTTGGTTCCTTTTGTCGTTCATCTTTTGTAATGATTTACATTTAGCTTTTTTTGATTTGGTAGTTCATTATGCTGTTTTCACCATCACTCTGCAGAAATGGAGATTAATTCAATGAAGCGAAAAGCAGTCAAGAAAAGCAAACCTATTTTATGTCTCAGACTGCCTTTCTACTCAGAACTACTTTTGTGTTGTTGCCTTAAAATGCTTAATGCCTCAGGGCTTATGTTGTCTGAAGCATTTTGTCTTATAATCAAGTTTGCATCCTCAACAGAAAAATCCCATCGGACTGAGAAATGCAGTATTTATAACTTTGAGAAATTTTACTGGTTCATTAAGCATTTCCAAAAGTTATTTTCCTCTTAAAACAGTTGCTGCTGATTGCATTTATAAAGTACTCCTCTTACCCAGCATTGCAAAGCATTTACTTCTGCTCTTGTAACTATTTAGCAAGTGTTATGTCATTTTTGCAATATGATAATATCTATTGGAAAACATCTTTCCGACTACCTCACAGTTGCAATGGCTTTGAAGCCCTGCTTACAAATGTTTTATTTCAGATATAAAGTTTTAAGCTTCCACTGATTTCAACAATACATGTCAAATCTAATACACCTCAAACCTGTACATCACTAAAATGTCACCATGGTATTGGCAGTATAAAGTAGTGCCGTGAATTTCTGTGGCAAGAGCTGTGCCAGTTGTTCTAGGTTCAGAGATGCCCATGAATGAAGCTGTTTCACCAAACTCTCCCTTTCCACTTTGCTTTTACTCGTGCTTCAGTATAACTGTGTCTTCACCATGGTCTTCAATGCAATTATCTCACAAACAGAAACCACAATTAGATTCCATGTTTCCTACAAATAACACTGGGGAAAATTGATACATACTGAGCTCAGATGAGCTACATACCTTTCTGCTGAATTCAAAAGATCTTGGAACTCAGCAGGGAGCATACCAATTATTTCAAAAGAAACCTGTGTACTGCATAAACCGTAAAGTTAAATGCATGGCAAATATGAATCTACATCCTTTCTCTAGAGGCTGAGGCTCAGACAGTATCCTCATGTGATGTTAATGTTTCTGTCCTTCAAAGACCTTGCCAGTATCTTCAGGCAAAAAGGAGGAAATGAAGATCTAATAATGTTTTTTTTTTTTTAATAGCAGAAACATTTGTGTTGTGGAGAAAAAAATAATCCTTATTATGCATCATAAAGGAAAAAGAAACTTTCTCCAATTCCTCTTAATGGCAATAACTCTAAGTAACTGAATATTGAAACGTGGTTTTTCCTTCACATGCTAATAAGCCTAACTGAATATGCTTAAGGTTTTTTCTGCTCCAGGCCCCTAAGCAGATTTTTTTCCAGTATCTGCAGAGCCTGTTAGCTGTCTGTTACAGTTATAATATGTTAGATATTTTAAATTTTCACTGCACAAAGAGTTCTTGCAGTTCGTTAATCTTTCCAACCAAGATATTAAGGTCTCTTAACAGGCTTTTAAGGATATTTTGAACACCTAAAAGGTTTTCTAAAGAAAACTTATAAACAAAAAAAAATATATATAGTAAAAGAATAGAAGCAAGTGAAAATGAATACCTAGCAGTTAAGGTATGAAACAACTTCTTTGATAGCAGAGTTTTTAAACTATAGTTACTTCAAATAAAATAGCTAGATTAGTGTGTCAACAAACATAGGAATATGATCATCACTGAAGAGAGCCACTGGACAGAAAATTTTTACCACCCATTTTACAACTCACTTAGCAGATGTGATTGTTCATTCCCTTAGCATAAAAGATGGAGGGTTTACTCTTTAGCTATAATTTTCTCTGAAAACAGCACTCTTGCTCGCTTTTGAACTAATTTTTTCCTGAAGAAGCATTTTATATCATGAAGGGAATAAAAAATAATATTCTGCTGTTTATTTTGACACACAATACACTTACCTGTCAGTAAGACCTTTACTAAATTCTCAAAGCACCCACAATATGAGCAATTAAATAAAGTGTTAACTGTGATTCAATTTTGCCTGTTCATATCATAAGAAATTTTTACAGAGAAATGTGTTTTTAACACAGAAGTTAACTGTCCTTTTCAGTGTATTGAAAAAGGGAATATATTATGTACTGCAAATGTGTGAAGGGTTCAAATGTGTGAAGGTCAAATCTCCATAAATATTTGTGTTGTTTTCTCTAACTTACATAAGTACTTGGTAGGACTTGACAGGACAAGGGGAAATGGCCTCAAGTTGTGAGAAGGTATCTTCAGGTTGTACATAACAGGCTCCCCAAGAGTGGTTGAGTCATCATTCCTGGAAGTGCTCTGAAAACAAGTAGATGTGGCACTTCGTAATATGGTTTTAGTGGGCATGGTGGTATTTGGTTGAAAGCTAGACTCAATGATCCTGGAGGTCTTTTCCAACCTTAATGATTCTACGATTTTAAGACATTTTACAGTCAAAGACAAAAAATATTTCCTCAGCTGGTCCTGGCAGCTGTGCAATCCACACATGGAACGTTAGTTCCGAGACTCTTGAGTTTCAAAGTCCCAAACTGGAAGTACCATCATCACTTTAGACGTCACTATTAAAAAAAACAAGGAAGCGTTTCTTAATCTCTCTAGCGTCCAGTAGGCTACATAACATTAATCTGCTCGGGGAGAAATAGTCAACAGGCAAAAGCAAGCAGACTATAAAGTTGTCAGATGTTTAGGTAGAAGACAGTGTGACAGAAATAGATAGGAGTAGCACACCTGTCAAAATGAATTTAACTCAGAATCCTTAGGCAAGGTCAAGGCAGCTCAAATGGACAAAGATTATAAGTAATTCAACAGCTCAAATAGACTGCACTGTTGTTCAGTCATAACGTAGGAAAGAGATTAGATACAGGGTCCAGGTGCTACCTGTCCACAACAGACGTCCAAGTGCCTCATTTGGCTGACACAGTACCGAAAGTTAGAGTTTTCTTCTGGCTACCTACCCAGAAATGGCTGGAAGGCAATTGAAGATATTAGCATAGAGATCATTAAAGTATATCACCCAGGAATGACATGTCTTGCCCATTATAAAAAGAAGCTCAGGTAGACACTTAACATCATTAAATAACTATTTAACTCCTCTATATTACTCTGAATACACACTCATAAAAGTACAGACCATACCTATAGAAATCACTGCTGGATTTTTAGAGACTTTCCAGGGAGAAATAAACTGCTTTTGCTCAAGTACAATACTCAAAAAATTGCAGTCTATTATGTTAGATTGGATAATAAAAGCCCATCTGCACACCTGAAAAGGAGCCTTACCCTGGCTGCTCTCAAGTCCATCAGAGGAACCATCAGCCCATATCAGGCCCATCTCCAGAAGATGAGAGGCACGTGGACTCAGAGTGGGAGGCAGGAAGCCAATACAGATCCAGAAAAAGGGGTATCCTGTTCAGGCCCCTCTCATGGCTGTCCTAGAAGACCCTCGGCCCCATTTTACAGGTGTGAAACCCATCATGATGAGTCAAGTATGAAGGGTCCTGCCAGATGAAGGGGTGATGCTTCCCAGAAGAATGGGACATACATGGAGATTGCTAAGGACACAGTATGGGATAATAGGAGATGGAATGAAAGGCAGAGAAAGGGATGGATTTAGGCAATTTGTAGAGGACAAAGTGTGTGGAATGTAGAGGGATAAGGGATAAAAGGGCTGGTTGCTCGAAAATAAATAATGTACGATCACTGCACTTTTCTAGCCACATCCTGCACTTGAACAGTTTAATCTGGTCAAACTTCTTATTGACTTTCTTTCTAATTCTCTTCCTGTGTGCACGTGTGTACTGGAGGATCTGAGTGCAGTAATTGGAGTCAGACCACAGGTTGGAGGTCTGTAATGTCAGCAACTGCATCTATAATGTCAGCAGCTGGAGAGACTAGAATGAGAAACATTTAGTGCCAAAAACTGGAGCTTCCTGGGGCATAGGCACCTGTGTGTACACAATGGGAACAGCAGAACTGGATGACAGCTGGATTGGGAACACAGGTTGATTGGCCTACATGCCAGCTGAAGATTGAATGAGCTTGAGTGCCAGCCATGGGGATGGGACCAGGCATCAGAGCCCCACAAGCCCATGCTGCCAGCACCGGCAGCAAGTGGAAGTTCTAGTGAGAACCAAAATGGGCCAGCTGGCAGGTACACAATGCAGCCTGGGGTCCAAGGAGGGATGTGTTTTTAAAGTTAGGAGCATGTCGAATCCATGACGTTAGCCATAGCCCTGTATGTATGCATACATGTGGTCTACGCACACATGGTGCCTGTGTGTGCCTGCTGGGAATACAGTTTCAGTGTCACTTCTGGTTGGGCCTGGGATATGGAATAGCGTAGCAGCTTTGCCTCTCTTGGTCTATGAGATTCAGGGCAATGTACTTTCCCCGGACATCTTCCAAACTAGGGAAGTGCAGTTGGGTAGCTAAAGCCATAGGCTGTAGATTTGGAATAATTCTCTCACAAGATTCAGGCAAAATCACCTGAAGAATACTCCATTGTCTGGAGAACAGAGGGGAAATAAAAGGCAAGATAGTTTTGAAAATTATGTCCAGTATTGTCTCTTCTGTTTTTCTTGTTACTGATTTTTAAAAATGTCAAGCTGCATTTCAGCACTGTCTAGAAGAACCGTAAAAAGATATAAGTTATTTCAGATTGGCCATTAGTGTGTTACTGAGACATGTGGAAGGAATTCTGAAGTTTTTTCTAACCCTATTTGAACTAACCAAACAAAATGTTTATCATAAGTCAAATATTTATTTGGGAAAAAAAATAACCAACCACAAACAATTATATCTACATTTTTGTAATATGGATATTTACCTTTTTTGTGGGAGAAAAAATACCAATAAAAAGACAGTCAGAGATCATCTTCATCTAAAGACATCATATTATTAAAAAAGGAATCAGGGATGCTGATGATATATTTGTTTCAGAAACACTTGCTCAGCCAGAGTGAATCATCCAATAAGGTGTTAAAACGTATTCTGCAGGGAAAGCTGATTCATATATATTTTTTTCAAAAACCTTTATTTAAAAATTATTTTAAAGATTAGTCACATGGATCATTGCTAGGTGCATTTTAAAATGTTTATGACCTTTAAGGTCAAGAATCTAAAAAAAAGTTACCTTTATAGTGCATAACAAGTGATTTCATAGGAAAAAACCATATCTCTCTCAGAACGAGGACCACACCAGTAACACTGATCACCTACTGTAATGAACCCTGCTGAATTTATCAGTAAATTCATAGCATCATGGAATCATTGTGGTTGGAGGGTACCTCTGGAAATTGCCCAGTCCAGCCTCCCAGCTCAAGGCAGGGTTAGTCAGAACAGGTTGCTTAGGAACATGTTAAAATATGTTCACATATCTCCAAAGACACTCAACAAAGTCTCTGGGCCATTGTAGAGCTCTACTTCTCTTTTTTCTCTGCTTATCACTTCAATTTAATTCATATACTGCCGACGTTCATTAATAAGGGATGGGACCGCATTGATAAGACGATTTGTACTTAAAATAACAAACAAGGCATCAGCCTCGGAGGTCGTGAGATTTATTAACAAGTCGCCATAACGAGGAAAAAGTCACAAGACTCGAGATTACATGGCAATTTATAACTTTCTAGTCCAATAAGCATCTAACACGAAACTTTGTTTTGACTTTATGACCTATCACCTGTAGTACTTTTTACTGCAATGCGACTGTCTCTTAACCAATAATTCTTTAGGTCACGTACACACATATACTTCTATTGTAACATCTAAATTCTTAGCTTAAACTCTAAAATCACATTACCATACTTAAAACCCTTCACCATAACACCCAATACTTACTTATATTCTTACTTATAACTATAGAAACACAGGTCTGCAATTCTCTTGCTCAAGGTCTATATGTCTCTGTCATTACACCAGCCCAAGCTTCTTCCAGGGTTGTAAATCAAACCCTCCATCCTCTGCAGAAGTTTTTACTCCTCTGTTTCCTACAGGCCATCTGGTCCAGTGATTAGACAACGTGATAGTAAAAAAAGCTTTTTCTTATGCCTAAAAGGAATTTCCTTTGTTTCAGTTTGTGCTCCACTGCCTCTCGTCCTTCAACTGTTCATCACTGAGAAGATGACATCTCTTTGTTACTCTCCCCACCACATACTTAAATAAATAGATAAAATCTCATAAGAAGGTTGTTATCTACACTTTATTTTCTATATTCTTAATGAAGATGTTAAACAATACTGGCCTCACTATTGATCCCTGGGGAACACCACTAGCTCATGACTGGCCTCTAAACCAAACTTCACAACACTGTTCACAACCTTCAGTCAGTTTTCATTTTACCTCACTGTCTATTTATCTAATCTCTACTCCATCAGTTTGTCAATGAGGATATTGTGAGAGACACTTTACTAATGTCAAGATAAATAACATCCACCGTTCTCTTCTTGTCCACCAAGAAAGTAACTTTGTTGTAGAAGGTCATTAGGTTGGTCAGACACAATTTCTCCTTTGTAAATTCAAGCTGACAACTCCCAATCACCGTTTTGATATGTTTGGAGTACCTTGGTTATTTCCACATCCTTTATCTTCAACTCCCCTAATTCATTTCACAGTGTGCCAGCATTTTCCCTTGGGTTTTTTTTCTGCCATGTTGGAGTGAGAGCTCCTCTGGACCCACGTCCAGAGGAAAACCAAAGCACAGGGGTTGAATTAAAACCTTTGGATAAGCTGAGATACATGAAGTCACACCAAAGTGAAACAG
This sequence comes from Falcunculus frontatus, assembly GCA_013398115.1. NCBI lineage: Eukaryota > Metazoa > Chordata > Aves > Passeriformes > Falcunculus > Falcunculus frontatus. The sequence continues at coordinate 972,793 of VZRV01005805.1, forward strand.
AAATACAGATTTTTAACTTTTAGTAGAAATATATACTAAGTACTTTAAACACTGAAAAGCTGCAACAAAGAGACTTTAAACACAGTTCTTACTGCAGCACTTTTACCTTTTCACGGAATTTCTTTACTTTAAACAAAACATAGATAGAACTATACTGTTCACATTTTTTAGATAGAGTGTTCACATAAACAATAAGAGCTAATAAAAACTATATATGCAAATTTGTGTAATACCTTTGTAAGATTTACAACTGTTAGAATCAAACCAGGATAAGTTGAAAAAGAAAAACTAGAACCATGTGTCAATCTTATTGGTCAATTAACAAATATAATCCACACTTCTGTAAGTTTAGGGAGGAAGAAAAAACTGTTTCTTACTTACTGTTTACCTGCTGCTGCTGCTGCTGCTGTTACTGCTTGGCCCTATCATGTATCCCCTTCGGACTCTACCTTCAGAAAACTGTATGAAACTGTAGAATAAAGAGCTTTAACAGAACAGTAACCTCCTCTGCTCTTTCACCGTCGGCTGAAAAAGGAGGGTGTCCCATGAAAAGCTCAACATTGCCACATTTAAAATCCCTTCCTGTTGCCCATCATGTCCCTTGATATATTTACCTGCAGGTAGGCTTTGGCATTCCTAACCTCATCTCTGCACATTCAGATAGTGTCTGTAAATTCCTCATTTGTGTCCAGATCCTTCTTCCATTTCTAATATGCTCTCATCTGAAATTTGTATTTTGTCAGAAGCATGCATGTAAGCCTCCTGACACTATTTCTTGATTATAAATTACGGTCTTCTAACACACTAAATGCAAACTGGAAAAAAGGAAAAAGAAAATATAAAATGAAAATCATGCTGTAGTTACTGATAGTTAAGGCAGACACAGCAAACTTGTGTTTCAGCTGTAGTGCATGAAGATGAATTACATGTAAAAAGGAAGCATTTATTCTCTTTGTAAAACAGAGCCTGCATCTGATAAATTACTGTTCTTGGCCCAAATTCTCAGCCGGTATTTATTTACACAGCTCCACTGAAGACAAAGCAACTACTCTCATTTGTACCTGCTGAAAATAGAGATCATTAGAATCTGTTTTACTCATTAAGTTTGAATGTTAATGATTTCTTCCCTGTTAAGAAATTAAGCATCTCTAGACACTCTAAATTCTTACCATGTATACTTAAAAGTCTAGGTATCATGTTTGTTTAGTATTTTCTGCCTCAGAAAAGTAATTTTCTGAAAGATTCTCCCTCTCTTCAGTGGAAGTAGGTGAAGAACTAGTGAAACCAGGACAATTGCTGCCCCCACTACTACACCCATACAATGAGGAATTGAAAGTAGAAAATTTTATGTGTCACGGTAAATGCTTGCTGGACTAAATAATAGTCACTGAAATGTTGAGCAGAGAAAGTCAATGTAATGAAAATTGGCACTTGATATTTCTTACAGTATTAAAAAAAAAATTGAGTTTTAATCCATAGCAATGAGGAAAATCACATTTCTTACAAAAGATATGAGAGGATATCATTGTGTCAACACAGCGTAGACAAAAGCAAAGGAATTAGCTATCACGTTCTCATGGGGCTTTAAATATTTTCAGTGTCTTGTTAAAGATCATTTCTTACAGCTATGCATTATAGTAATAAAACATGAGGTAGTTTTTTATAAATAAGTTTTGTTTAGGTAATATTACTATCTCAAAGTTTCTCAAGTAAAAATGCCTCTATTTTTGCATGTATGCTCATTAAAACTCTCAAAGTCCTAACTTCTATTTTCTTGCGGTTTTTTTAGTCAGACAATGAACAATCAACTAAAAATACTTTTACTGATGTTTGAAAACACAAAACGACAGAAACCCTCAATAAAAGTTAGCTACAAATAGCTAAACCAATCTGAAATGCCTGAATGACAGACAAAGGAATAAAGTATTGCCTCTCAAGGATGAACAAGATTAACATAAAGACAAAGTGATAGACAGATCCCATCAAGACCAAATCCAGAAAAACCATCCAAATACCAAGAATACGGTGAATGTACAGCTCAGGAAGCTCTAACAAAATCTTTGTAAACATGGAAGTGCTACATTGGGTTTTAAAGGATGAAGCTTTACTTATTACAAAGAGCGGATACTATCAACCTCGAGAAACACTGAAGGAGGTCACTTCCAGTTCTTTCAAGATTACATTGGTGCAAGACTAAAACTGCAAGAATGTGAGTTAACTATATCATATCAATACATTTATTTAAAAGAAACCACTGACTCAACCTTAAAATACTAGTTAAAATATTCAGAAAGTTTTCATGTTTATCCCATTCAATGGGAACACATAGGGTTAAAGAATATTGGAAAGGGACAATTATAATGCCTATATTTGAAAAGGTAAAAGAAGAACTATAGAATTATAAAAGAGGCATCCCCTTTTTAAATTTAGGTAAGTTTACAGGAAAAATATGAGATTATCAATAAATGTCTGAAAATAAGGAGCAAACAACACCAGATTTGAATTCATTAAAGCCAAATTATATTCATCCTTTTTTATGGCATCGTAAAAGATCTGTTTAAAAATAATAACTAGGAGACTGCAGATATTATGATTTTATGTAGGAATTTTGACACCATTTCACATGACATTGTCATATACAAATTATGAAAATATAGTAAAGATAGAACATTTATGTTTTATGGCCTGTAGATCTCTTTTGTAATGTAATTCCTCAAGAGATGTGTCTTGACTCTGGTTGTGTGTGGCGTTTCAATTAATGATTTTGCTGGTGATATAAACACTGCATGCATGAAATACGCAGCTGCGGAAAAGTTGCAATGGTTTGCAGGCATGTTGAAGATAAGGATCAGAATTCATAATCCCTTACACCTTTTTTCCCCCTGAAAAATAGAGAGGAAAGTAAAGAGTATTAGTCAATAAAGACAAGGCAAGGTTTTACTCATAAGTAGAAATAATTTTCTAACTAAATACAGGATGATAGTAAGAGTTGTTCAGAAAAGGTCTTTGGGTTTAGAGTGGATCATAAAACTAAATGCAGTGTAATCATGTCATGATGCTACTCTAAAAGCAAACCATACTAACATGTATAAGCATAAAATCCTGCCTGAAAGACATGCAATTGCTTTCTTTGCTTTCCCCAGGGCTGATAAATCACCAGCTGAACATTCAATGTTCAGTTTGTGCACTGATTGTCAAGAATGATGGGGACTGACAGGGGAGAGTTCAGGGGAGATCAATATGAACTTTGCAAAGAGGAATGAATGAGTTTGCTTAGCCAAAAAAAAGAGGGAAGATCGCAATGTTTATTACTACAGCTTTCAGACACAGATATTGTTGCACTGAAGAGGTACAAATCTTTCCTTCACGTCTTTGATGAATAGAACCTAATGAACTGAAACTATAGAAGAGAATCAGGTGAGATATTAAAGCAAAATTTGAAGACAAGTGTGACAGATTGCCTGGGAATACAGTTAATCTCCATATTTGAAGGTTTTAAAAAAGTAACCGTACAGAGGACTGACCCAAATTCTTTTCAAAAATTTCTTTCCTTCTAGCCCTTTTTTCAATATATTCCATGAAGGCTGTGAAGCATTGTCAACTGAGAGAAACACTGGAATATCAAGAAGAAAGAATGAGCTGCTTATGAAAACTGTAAGAAAGAAATGGGACTCAAAATCATTTACAAACGCTTGATTTTAGGGACTAATAGGAAAAACTTCAGTTACAACCTAGAAGTTTGCTACCTGGAAATGAAATAATTAGACAACCAGTGCGTGTTTGGTGTTCTTACAAGCGTCTTCCATCATCACTTTTTGATTTGAAGAAAAATGCTGTGTTTTCATACTAAAAAGTATTTTCATTACTATAAAGGCCATTATGAAAGGCCCTTGTGATGGGCTCCTCTTCTAGAGAACTGTATACGGTATCTCTTTATCATTGTTCACATAATATTTAATTTTCACTTTGACACAAGCATAGAGTAACTATGAAGATAGACAAATGAAAAGCTTTTATTACCACATGGTCCAAAACCAGTTATTCTGTACAGTATTTACCAAACTAAGAGCTGAGACCAATAATAAGTAGATTGAGGATCCTAGAATGATTTGAGTGGGAAAGGACCTTAAAGATCAGCTAGTTCCAAGCCCATTGCCAGGGCAAGGGACACCTTCCACTAGACCAGGTTGCTCAAAGGAAACAAAGGAAGAGTTAAAATGTTTATATAGTACCCAGGAGCAAACAGAGGTTAGATCACCAACAAACTTAGTTTAGAAGTTTTATAAAGAGGATTTTATCAGATAGATTTGAGAAAACAATCAAAAAATTCCCCTGTCAATCAGAGAGGCAAAAATCCCCTCAATATGATTTGATGTGTTTCTGACAGACAGTGGTTCAGAACAAAAATTTTACTAAAATCATAAGATATTTTTCAGCCATACATAGACATGCGTAATTCATATTAATTTCCTGTCTACTCAAGGATCTACATGTATGAAAATGTAAATAATTAGACCTTCTTTACAATAAGGGAAAATTATTTTATTATACCTACATAGGCACACACACTTCCTTGTTTTAACTTACCACGACTGTTCACAGGTCTCATTTGATTCCTATAGCTTTGATGATAGCCTTGTTAATCAAGCAATGATGTTAACCAAGCAGTCAACCTTTTTTCAGCTCTCCCTCTCTTTGCTTGTTGATTCTTTGCTAACACTGTGTAGGTGGCTTCTCACTCATTAAGTACATACAAATTTCATCAGATTTCCCCCTAATTCATCCGTTATTCACTAGCATACTTCAAATTAATTTTTGATGTAACTGTCTTTAAATAATTGCTTTTTGCTAAAAACCTCAATGAAAATAGTACAGAAGTAATGCAGACTATTTAGAGAAAAACGTTGAATTAGTGACCTTCAGTGGTACAGTGATGGCTGGCAAATTCCTCTTACCGTGTTTTATGAATGGGAAGAATTACAAGACACCGGATTTTTTCTGTTACCCAAGTGGCATACACATAGACCATGCCTTACTTAACCAACAAAAAGGAAACTTATGATCTTTTCCTATATTATTATGATTATTATGATTATGATTATTATGGTTATGATTATGATTATTTAAGTCATGTCAATATAGTTTCAGAGAAAAGTTACAATTGTTCTTCTAAATCAATTCAAGCCATCTTTCAGTTAAAATAGGGTGATTAGATTTATTTTTTTTAAATAATAATATTACATAGCCTGTCTTCATTATTTCTGGGAATTTCTTCTAGTGCTTTGAAAAATATCTGGAAGTAGAGCTCTACATTATAAATGTGCTTCATTTGAACCAATATGAAAACAGCATTTTAAAATTTCACACTGTATCTCATAAGTCACTCAGAGAAAATATTTTTGTACTTTCACACCCTCATTATGAATAATGTAAAGAGCCAATTAATAGAAAATGTTCTGAATTATGAATTAGGACCAAATTAAAAATGCAAAATTACAGAAAAACAGTGACTGCTTGTTTTAAATTCCCCTTCCAGACAGGTAACCATTTTTAACTACATCTGCTATCCACAGTTGATCTATATTTTTATCTATTCCTATGGCTAATGAGGAACAAATTACTTATTACTCATGAATGACACTAACTACCCACTCTTGCACAGAAGAAGAATATTACAATTTACATTTAAATGAGATTTGAAATGTTAACGAACAGAGACAGTATTCTAATTATCTATAAAACTACTAATTACTTCAGAATCATACTCTATGTTTGCCCAGCAGCATTAATGAAGAACGGTTCAGGATTTCTAGAATAATTCCCAATAACAAGGGGTCAAGAATGGGCAAACAATGCCACTATGCGTTTAATATAATTTGACAGGAGGAAGATGGTTGTATATGGTACACATACAAAAGTACAAAAGTATCTTAAATCCCCTCAAAAACATTTGATATTTTCTTTAAGTTTATGTAGAACCTTAGATTTAAGATGTGTTTCTTCCATGTCTATCTGGGTCAGTTGAGCCCAGATGGACATGGAATCTTGGCCTCTATCCCCATTTGCAAAGCTTAATTTCTCTTTGCCTGTTTTTGGTTGTTGTTATTGTCATCGGTTTTGGGCTTTTGGTTTTTTTTCTTTGTTTTTTCCCATAATTGTTATTTCGACATTCAGGAGCAGGAGGGTAAAGAAATTCACAAGAATACTTCGTGCACACAACATAAAGATGCATTTTTTTTTTTTCAGCTTAAAAGGTCAAATTAACTTCATTTTTTTTCTGACCAGCCATACTGATTTTACTGCATTCCTATCTCTATGTCAGGAGAAACAAAGAAACATTATTAAGTTTTTCTGGTAGAAGAAATAATTTTCTTTACTTAGCAAACCAAGGAAAGGAAGCTGATATATCGTTCAGAAATATCATTCAGCTTAAAACAATTGTCCCTTGAGTTTTCGACTTTTACTCGTTTATTTCAACTCTTCTACACACACACAGATTCCAGATATCATTAAAGGTTTGAGAAATTAACAAGAAAATTTAGTTCTTCAGAGGGATATAATTGAAATAATCCAGTAAACAATGTAGTGGAGGTGTAGTAGAATGACATCTCAAAATTTGCATGATAGTTCAAAAGGAACTTAATACCCTTATTTTCAATAGTGTGGAAGCACAAAGTTGTGACAAAGATAGCAAAGTCCAAAGAGATTTAATATTTTTATAATAGAACATTACTGAAAGTACTCATTAATATATTGTCAGTCTATATTATTTGATATTTAAATACTATAAAATGTCCATATATTAGTTTGAATCACTTTCTTTTCTGACACCGAAATGATTTTCCCAACTTTGACACTTCTTTCTGGTAATACACGTATGTGTTTTCATACTGTTCTTCCACTAACTTAACAGTGTGCTCAGAAATTCCAGTTTCATTTTTGTTGCACCTCTTGCTCATTTGCAGTCTACTCTTTATTTGAAATTCAGCAACAATTTCTGATGCCTAGAAACATTTTTTTCACTGAAGAAGGTCTTACAAACATTGAAATGAGTAATTGATACTGAATTATGCATAGATTTAAACTCTTATCTCAGTCTATTTTTTAATCATTTTCACTATTACTATCTTCTGTTTCTCTAAGTAACAAGTTAAATAAAGAAATAAGACAAGAAGACAAGAAGCTCCCAAGATTCATTTTTAAGAAGGTTAAAAGTTCAGCAGTCTCCAGGTAGTCTAGGTCAATATCAATTCCACTTGCAGAATCCAGCAAATGAGTTTTAAGAAAGGTTGGCAGAGCTGCTCATTATTAAAAAATTGGAATAATAGTTGCAGATTAACTGCTAATTACTGCATTTGGCTCAAATGTTTTGCATTGAAGAGAGACAGCTGAGAGCGCTCTGCCCATGCCAAAATAAAATAGCATACTGGCAAAAGGATTTCAAACATTACAGTAAAAGTCAAGATTTTGGGGGGACTCCTTAATCGACATTCTATTCTAAGCCATAATTTTCCATCACCTGCAGCTCACAAAATTAACATGAAAATCCCTTCCTCTCCTTCATATTTCTGTAGACAACATCTTTTGTGCAAAAAATGAACACTCTGTACTACTCTGGGTTATAACAAGAACCAAGCAACTACATATACCACAGCAGGTAAAGGGCCAGCTCTCTTGAGACATAGTCTGGGTAGTAATGATAATTTTTTTTAAACAGTGCCAGTCTGGGTGAAAAGCTTCTGTAAAAATCCAGAAACCTTGAAAAAACTACTGGTTTGGGATTAAAAATTAAATGTACAATTATCAGGAATATCTTGGAAAGGATTCCACAAACTGAGCATTTAAAACATATGAACACAAGAAGCTAGGCATTCATGTTCATATTGGGCTAATAAACAACTATTGTACAACTGAATGAAAAAGGTGGAACGCTTTTCCTTTAATATTTTGGTATGCACTTTTAAAGTAAAAGGCACAGGAAACAGCCTAGCCAAAGGCCAACTCCTGTTTTCAATGCAAATCTAAAGCAAAATACTCTGTGGAAGGAGCACTTTCTTGTTGCTGAAGTTTAGACACAAGCCTAGTTGCAGAAGATGCTCCCAACTATACACACACAACCTATTTGCATGTTATAAATAGAATAAAATGCATTACTTCTCTTGTTGCATGTGGCTTTTTCCTCTCTTTAATTTTTTTGATTTCACTGTTAACCCTTCTTAGTACCTTCACTTCTCTTCATCTGTCTTTAATTTTGGTGTTTTAGTCAGGACCACTTTAGTCTTAGAGGGAAAATAATATGAACCAAGCTGTATCTGTCTGTCTTCTTTATTTTGTCTCTGAAAATTCACTTCCTGTGAAATATCATATTCTGGTTGAACTGTATTCTGGTTTTAGAGTATCTCCATATCTGGTTTTCCATGTATAATTCATAACTGTTTTATTATTTTTGTCATTGCAAACTTTTCAAAGTTGTCTCCTCTTTCTGAACTCTGAATTGTGTAAATGGGAGGCACTAAGCATAAAACAGATTATTTTTTCTTGAACTTTCAAAGGCTATGAAGTGTATATGCAAAGACTCTATATTCTTGAGTTCAAGATTTTATTCAGACAGAGTAGGTGCTTTTATGTCCAATATGTATGTGACCTGTACACCTGATCTATGCAAAAAATGGAATTGACAGGCCCAGGAGACCTATATTTTATATTTGCATCAAATTACACTGTACATAGAATCACAGCAGTCACTAGCAACATTTTATATTGGAGTTTGCATTTTTAAATGATGCCTTAGTGTCTAGGTATTACCTTTCCAACCAAAATCTCTTTCCAGGAAATTTGGAAAGCTTACCCAACTTTTTAACTTCTTTCTTTATGAATGCTTACAATTAAATTTAAGTATTCTTTTTTGAGGAGACGTAAAAGTATCACTCTGCTCTGGACTATCCGTATAAAACTGGAACTATTCAGCTAAAACAAGCCACTAGAAAATCTCTTCAGCCAAGAAGATGACATGAAACTTTCAAGTCTCTCTCAGCGTCAATAAAAAATTCTACAAGCTTCAAAATGGCAATGTTGCACATGAATAACCTGTTGACAGAAAGTAAATTCACAGCATAGTCATTCAGTCATTCATTCTTGTCATCTCCCTACTGGTCAATAATAGTCCCCTTTTTTGTGGCTTTCCTATGACTACTTGAAAAAATTGACTAGAGGAGCCTTCATTTCATATGAAAGAAGATTTCTGAGTTAACCACACCCAAATACTACCCAAGAGAAAATCTAGAGTTCAGATTTAAGATGAGCTGGATCTGGCTTGTATGGAGTCAACTTTCTACGTAGCAACCCATAGGATGCCATGCTTTGGACCTGTGACTACACCACTCTCAGTAATACACCAGTGCTCTAGTCATTGCTGAGCAGTGCCTGCAAGTTGTCAAGGCTTTTTCTTCTTCACACTCTGTCCCCTCAGTGAGGAGGTTGAAGCGGAGCTGAGGACGGGAAGGGACATAGCCAGAACATCCGACCCAGACTGACCCATGTCATATTGCTTGTCATGTCATGATCATCAATAAAATCTCAAGGGAAAGAGGAACAAGGGGAGATGGTGGTTGTGACATTTGTCTCCCCAGGCTAGCTTTATGAATGTCAAGGCCCCACCTCCCAGGTGGTGACTAGACATTTGCCTATTGATGAAAAGTATTGAGTGAATTCCTGCTTTGCTTTGAGTGTGCAGATTTTACTTCACCTATTAAACTGTCTTCATCTTGATTCATAAATCTTCTTGCCATCCTTATGCATTCTCCCCATCCCACAGGAATGGGGAAGGGGTGAGAAGCTGTGAAGGTTTAACTCTTGAACACAGTAAACATATTACAAAGGAAATAAAATAAAGCGTATTTAAACAAAATTCATTTCACAAACTTACAAATTTGTGGATTATGTTGTCCAGATATATCTGCATAGATACTCATGTACATTAATTCCAGAAGTCTCTGTGGACAGAACGTTGCTCTAACTTAGAGGAGCCAGTGGGCTTTACACAATATGTAAGGCCCCTTAGAAAGCCAGGAGAAGGTTGGACAGGTAACCTACTGGGATATTCCCTCACATGCTCCAAAAACATGTCTTTATCCAAGTTCCACCCTTGTGCTAGTCACTAAGGACTTTAGGAGGAAATAACTGTAGACCTGATGCAGCCCTTCATTTCTCTGAGGTGCAAACCCATTTTTTTTTGGTCGGAAGAATTCTCTTGGAAAAAGCGTGAAACAAATTCGATGTAAATAATTCAGTCAGTGTGAGAAAGCAACACTGAAGCTGTGTGATAACGGGAGGGAATAACTTTAAACTGGGTTAAAGCAGCACGCCTCAACAAACAGTGGACAGCAGAAAAAAACTGGGACACAAGAAATACTCATCTAATCTGAAAATTTTTCACTTGTCCATGTTTCCCAACTCTGAGATTTGCTTTCTGTGAATATGTGAATATTAGAAACTGATTGACATGACTGCTCAGATCGGTGAGTTTTAAAGACCCAAGTAGTTATCCAAAGTTAGTTTTGAGTTATATATTCACTCAGAAATTACAGTAAGTTTCATACTGGCCAGTTAAATCAGTCACTCAGACTCAGGCAACTGGAACAAAATAGATAAAATCTGTAGCTAAAAAAGCACTTAATGGTTTCCAAGTACCCAAACCAAATTTCAGCAGCTATCTACAAACAAAGTACACAGAGCTAGAGGTGCATCCATGCAAGAAATGTAGAACTCTTGATCATGTACAAAGGCTGCATTTGTTGAATAGCTACATCAAATATGTGCACTATTTATATCCATTATATATACCCAATGGATAATTACCCATTGTCACAGGCTGATGCAGTATGGTACATTCACCTTCATACTACAGAACCTAATGTCACAAATTTCATTTATCAGATGTTAGGGCCACATCTCTAAGGTATTAATTAACTGAGTACCAACAGCTTGTATGGTTATACAATCCTTCAGAAATACATAATTCTTTCTCTCAAAACTTGGAAGCTGTTCAAAAATGGTTAAATAAACAATCACTCAGCTGTCACTTAAATTACATGAGCACTATCCTTTTATTCACTGTATGCAAAACCTGTACTATAAACACGAAAGCACTAAAATAAATTTAAAATATCTTGAATCTTGTGAGCATCTGGCTATTCCTTATCTTGCATGTCTTAGGAAGTACCAGAGCTGCTGCTTATTTTATCAAATGTGTCAACTTAAATCACATAATTCTGTCTTTTATATAGAAATTTCAATGCAATCATTTTACTGTATCTCATTATCTTTTATTTTTTTCATTTCACTGCATCAAATGTGTTTCAGTTTTCCTGCCATTATAGAATAACATCTACAGCAATGGAAATATTTGTTATCCAGCTGTAAATAGTGATAGGAACTTGAATCATAACTGCAACCATGAGTGACCAGGTGCAGAATTTAGCAGAGTGAGTCTGGGGTTGTTGTCCAGCAGACTCCAGGAGCTGGGAATCGCTTCCGCCCAGCTGCCAGTGCCTGGCCAGGTCCATCCAGAAGTCTCTCTTTCTGAGACCAATAAATGAGGCTGATGCTTTCCGTGTTGTGTGGCTCTACCAGAAGAAAGGCTGTGTGTGGATCACAGCCAGATGCTGTGTGGTGCAGACGGCTACACAGGGGGCTGCCTTCTGACAACACCCCCAGAATCTGCACGAAATCTTCTCCGCAGCTACCAAGGCTGACTCTCACTATAGAAAACTCAAATTCCTTCAGACTGTGCCATAGTCAAGTCTGTTGACATTTCTCTATGTTGAACTACAGTTCTCTTGTACAGATTCTGCACTCCAAACAGTAAAGTATGAAACCTGTGTGTTAGCATAGAAGCAGGGACATAGCAAATGCTGGTAGTTAAATCACAGAAGAAAGCAGAAGAGCTTGAGCTGTCAGATACCACAGGACAGCAAATGTCAGATCTCCCTGACTGGAAAACAATGAACAGATCTCTTGTGAGATAATAGTTGGCTGAAATAATGGCAATAAAGATGAAGAATGGGCACTTTATACAAGCACTGCTTTCAGATATCTTCCTGGCTTTTCTCTCACATCCTTTTTCCTGATGAAGGCACTTCAAAGTTCAAAACAGGAAAGGTAATCAGGACTAACTTTAAATTAGACTTGCTCTTTATTTGCATCCAAGTACATAAATTATACTCCCTGACTGTGATCAAAGATACACTGAGTCTGTACATACCTTCTGTACACAGAAGAAACAGACAAAACCCTGGCTATGCGGCATATGCTGTACTTGTGCAGCATGTCAGAACATGTGGGAGAATGAGGGGAGCTCAGGATACTGGAATTATATCAACTGTCTCCTCATGACAGAGGAGAGGTCTAAAAGTTCAGCGCATGAGTCTTGATGCCCCCTGCTCCTATACTCACTGGAAGTGACTCTGCTTTCAAACAAATTTTGATTTGGTGTAAGTACATTGACTACAGTAGAAATATAGATAAATACCATAAAGATGATAATTGGTCTCTGTATTTGAAATAGTAAAATTCAGCAGATGTAATAATGTAACACTGACTCTTCTGGACAGGTCATGAGCGTTTAATATGTATTCTACACACATTGTACTACATTGGTTATCTAGTTGTAGGAAAAGGTAATTCTGTGCATGATAATTCACAAACTCATAAAAAGAGTGCATAATGTACTTGCTTTTCTTACACCTTCCAACATTTACATTTAAATCTTTTAAATTATTTTATATACAGTCTTATTGAGACAGAATGGGTAACTCAAATATACAGGCAGTCGTAAGCCAAGAGTGAACACGAGTGACATGCAACAGCCTTTAGCCTTCTGACTTACTCTTCAGCTGAACAGACACGGCATTATTTTGTTATGATTACCAATTCAGAACATATTCATAACTAGCAGATGTTTTCCTCTTGGTTGCTTGGCAATTAAGGGATGTTGCTGCAGCTGAATTTTGCACCTGGACAGCAAATGACCAAACCAATTCTGTAAAACCTTTGACTTACAAATATTGTCCCTTAGTGCAAATGATTATTTTGAAACTAACACTAGATCTATGTGTCAAAGAGAATTAATTAATCACAAATCACTGGTGAATGTAATCAGATAGCATTTAATTTCCAACCACTGTGTAAGCATATAAAGAACACAGATAGAAGAAAACAGGATAGCATTCTTCACTGCCACTGCTAATTTTAAAAAGCTCAACCATATGTTCAGTTTTAGGTACACTCTCATTTTTTTCTCTTCAACAATACAACAAAATAAGTGTGCATCCATTACGAAAAAATACCATGCAACTGGCTAGCCAAAGGCTGTTTCTTGTTACATACCTTCAAAGAATAGCAAGCAAGCCAAACATCTCCTGATTTATAGCTTCATGGTTTAACCATGACATAGTGATTATGAAAATACAACATAAGCTGCTTGGGAGGAACATGCCTTAGAAAGGGAAATAAACAAAGCTGAGGTGAACTATTTGAAAAAATAATTTTAAAAGCATCAACTTGTTATACTAAACAGCTTCCATAAACACTTAGAAAATTCTGGAAGCAAGGATTTGTATGTGCCTACCCGACAGCAAAGACGTGTACAAGCCAAGTCATTCTATTTAGCAATAAAGAGAGATCAAAAAAAAAAAAAAAAAAAGCTTAAGTTTCTGATAAGAATCACTACACAACAATCACAGATTTCTGTGCCACACTGAAATAGCTGGCTATCAGACAGTAGGACCTTCAGACAGTGCTCTGAGCTATACTTCTGCTGTATTAATGAAACACTTCAGGGTCTGAGAACAAAATTCTGCCTCTTTACTCTCTCTCTCGATACTAAGACCTAAACAAGCAGTCTCATTTTTGTTTTCTTCAAGGAGTTGATGGTAAGAGAATTACTCCCTAGTATTTTAAAACAAAAGGTCAGAATGTATAATTTAAGATCTGATAAGGTTTGATGGAATTGAGACCTTTGGAAAGTAGTTTAATGCATGCATACTTAACATATATTCAACATATATATTGCAAATATAGGTTAGTTCCTTTCTGTCAAAATAAAAAAGCATTAATGAAGTAAGAGCTTGAAAGAACACAAATGGTTTTTTCTCTATGAAATAGCATGAAGCACAGTGAAAGAAAAGGTGACAGCCCAACAGTCAGTACTGAGGCAACTAAACACAGCCTGACACATGCCATCACTTTAAGATAATTCCTTTATTATGCTAGTTTAAAAAAAACCCAACACATCAGTAACACTCTCTGTGTCCAATCACTGCAAACTCATTTGTTATTCATTGAAACATCCATCAAGGATCAAAATAGATTCATTTTCTATTCATGATGCTCCCATATGCACTTCTGCAGGTCTTGCACTGTATTTCAGCATTTAAATGACAGGTTGTACAGCGGGAAGTAACATTATATATTAACACCTTGAATGCCACCTTGTAACCTAGTCCAGAAACACATACAACTATGCTTTACTCTGAACATTAAGTTAAACTCATTGCTTCCTGTGGTATTTTCTGAGCATTTAAGCCAGGTGGTTTCTGAAGCCCTGAATCATCCACTCTAGTATTTAAAATTTACCCAGACATACCATTTTTTCTCACAGAAATTAGTAAAAGATATTTGTAAGACATAAATGCCATAACAACAACCTTACATGCTACATTTGACTTTGTGGGGAAGATAGCGTGTTTTGGAAAAACTGGGGGAATTTTGTTAAAAGGGATATAATGAAATTCCGTAGAGAGCTGGAAACAGATTTTTAGAGAAATGGAATTATAACCTGGGACCATCTTTTCAGCAAAACTAATAAACAGTACAAAATAAAGGAAGGTATGAGGAAACAAGGACAGTAAAACAAGTAATAGCATAACCTGTGATTGCTTTTTATTTTGTGTTGTCTGCCTGAGGTTTTCTACTCGGCAGCAGGACATAAAGGTCAATCACTTTCTTATGTGATGCCATATAGACAGAGAGTTAATTTTTCATCTTCTCCACATAAAGAGGGCACTAAACTCTGTTCCCAGTTTTCTAGGCCTATATACGGACCATCCCTATTGACGATAGCAGCAACCACCACTCTGGACAAGTAATGTACCTCAGCTCTCTTCCATAGGTAGTTCAAGACTAAACAAACTGCTGCACAAGCATCCCAGCTGTTATACATCACATTTTGAGGTGTCTTAATTTTATCACACATTTCACTCTGAGACCAAGGGCTTAGTGCAGTATTCTGGATTCTAGCTGAAAGGCCAGATGGTTCAAATTATAACCCATGGGACTTAAGCACCCATAAGTGTTCTCCTTTCCTTACACATCGAAAGAACAAAACAGATGTACAAAGCCACTAATCAGAATGGCAGAATTCCTAATTAATTTGATACTGTAGTAAATCCCCACTAAAGTCATAAAATCAACACATTACGGAAAGTGTGATGTCTGTGGTATAACCTTAAAAATAAAGATATAAGCAATCTTTTTCTGTATTTTTCTTAGCAGTCACTATAAGAAAACCCTGGTAGAAAGTTTATGAATAAGCACCTTGTAACACTTTTAGACCTTATTTAAAAGCAAATCTCTAGTGTTCCGTTCACATAATAATTCTTATATTAAAAAATATCACTTATTCATATTTAATATACCTCAAATTTGATATGTCACTGACTACTTTTTTCAGTAGTTTACCACTGAATTGCATATCTGAATCTTTCCTGTCCTTTGTACAATGACGAGTTTTCAGTGACTTAATTTAACAGCTTAAGTGAAAGGAACTTAAAATTTTAAAATATATATACCTACATAGACACTGAATTTTTAACTTCTTTGAATTTGAATAAAATGAGATACTAAATCTTCGCATGAAATATTTATTCATATTAGAAACAGACAAAAAAGAATAACTTATGCATAACTCAGAACAAAGCAACCATATTATGCCAAGAAAAAAGGAAGGGTTATTTCTTGACTTTCCTCACATTTTATAGTGGATTATTACTCCTAAAACAGAAAGGACAAACAAAATAAAATAAATATTAAATCTTTCTCCTAAGGTGTTCTGACTTTTGTTTACGCACAACCATAACATGTTTTTAAACACCTCTTGTCAGAGAATAATTGCTATGCTATATAAATTTAAAAATAAAGTTAAAATAAGTTTTGTTTTATAAATTGCTGTAGTAGAAAAAATACTATCTACCCTTCAGATAAATGAAACATAATTGACCATATTAACCTTTGTTCTAAACAATTTTTATTGAGCTACTGACAAGCCCTAACAAGCTGTCGGGTTGCTTCTATGAGGTACTAGTAATTTAAATTCAAATTTAAAAATGAAGAGTTAAAATGCAAAACAAGAAGCCTTTTGTCTTTACGAATACTTTTTGGCCTGAATTCAGGAAACAAATTTATTATGCCAAAACACATCACTCCACACTCTAGGTGTGCAGTGGTTTGCTGCCCAACAACGCTGTCCAGGAGGCCACATTCTTATGAAAATGCTGGTATTTAACAAAATTCAAAGACTCAAGTTACTGCAACAATATGGTTATACTGCCATCAACATCCAAGATACCCAGTTTAAAGCTGAATTAAGCCTGAATGTAAGATCTTAAGGTGCTCTTTAATGTTTCACATGATTTGATAAATTCTGGGCATTTCGTCTGGGGTTTTGACAAGTTTTGTGTTGATGACATACACACCACAACTGCTTTTTCAAAATTTCTCCAGCAGGAGCTCCAGCTGCAACATTCCTTGCTGAAGCTGTATACTGCTGCCAACCAACCTATTCTGCTGCTTCTTCTTCTTGTATGCACACTGAAATTTAGTTTTGCCTTTTCTTTGCCCATCCTATAAAAAGGTCTTACCATTCATTGTTTTGCTAAACATAAATTTAAAGGAACAGTGGGTTGGTTTTGCACAGCCTGCTTTTTGGTAGTGGGGGGGCCAAAGAGGTGGCTTCTGTGAGAAGCTACTAGAAGCTTCCACCATGTCCAGCAGAGCCAATCCCTGATGGCTTTGAAGATGAACATGCTGCTGGCCAAGCCTGGGCCAATTAGAGATGGTGGTAACACTTCTGTGATACCATATTCAAGAAGAAAATCAAAACAAAGTGAGGTATGCACAGTTTTTTCTAGCCAGAGAAGAGAAGGTGAGAATATGTGAGGGAAATAACATGGAGACACCAAGGGGGAAGGGGAGGAGGTGCTCCAGGTGCCAGAGCCAAGATTCCTCTGCAGGCCGTGGTGCAGACCATGGTGAAGCAGCTGTGCCCCTGCAGCCTGTGGGTCCCTGGGGAATGCAGAGATCCACCCGCAGCCCATGGGGGAGGTGCCCGTGCCGGAGAGGGTGGATGCCTGGAGGAGGCTGTGATCCAGTGGAAGACCCGGTGGAGAGAGAGGGCCCTGCTTCCAGGCTGGAGCAGCCTGTCCTTGGAGGACTGCACCCCATGGAAGAGGGACCATGGTGCAGCAGTTTTGGGAGGACTGTGTGCCCGTGGGAGGGACTCACGCTGCAGCAGTTTTGGGAGGACTGCTGCTCGTGAGGTTGGGCCCACACTGGGGAAGTTCACAGAGAACTGTCTCCCATGGGAAGGACCCCAAGGCCTCACAGGGGAAGGACTCCTCTCCCGGACCAGCGGAGGGAAATCTCAGTGATGAACTGACCAAACCCCCACGCCCTGTCACCCCACGCTGTCGGTGGGAAGGAGGGAGGGGATGGGGGTAGAAAAGGTGTTTTTACGGGCTTGTGTTATTTTTCATTATCCTCCCCCAATTCTGTTAGTAATAAATTCATTTTTTTACCTTTAAGTTGAGCTTGTTTCACCCTTGGAGTGTTTTTTTCCCAGTTGTTATCTCAATTCATGAACCTTTCATTAATTTTTTTTCTCTCCTCTGCCCAGCTGTAGCAGGGGAGGGTGAGTGAGTGGCTTTTGTGGGTGTCTGGGCCAGTGTCAAACCACGACAAACAGAAATGACTTTGCATGCGCCTGAAAGAACTGAAAGTTGGTTCACATCACCTGTAAAAATAAATAACTTTTATCTTTGTAGTGGATGAAATTAACTCATTGGTTTGAGCTACACAACAGTATTCATTTAATGAAAACATTAGTGAGTTTCTGAGACAATGTATGCATTTTGGCCAAGATTTTTCCTGCTGGTTCAGTCCACTGGGATTTTGAAATATTTTGTTTGAGTCTTAAATAGAACATTGAATAGATAATGAAAAAGTAATGTTCATTTATAAAAAAATTACTGGATATGTTATTATGAGTTCTTGGTAACAAAGATGCTTTTTTGAATAAAAATATTATAGATCCATTTCTACTTGATTACACTGAAGCTAAAAAAAATCTTAAGAGATACAGAATTGTATTGTCACAGAATTTTTAACTGAAATAGTTATTTTTCTAACTAATTAACACCTCCAACATTGCAAAACCATTTTAGATCTTTACAGTTGTTGGTACCTAACAAAAGAAATTCTATACCATGTAACACCTAACAGAAATCAAAACTATATTGGTAGAACAGCAAGTAACAGATGTCTTAAGATCTGTTTTAGTATGAGAACTCCAAAACAAATGGGGAACATAATAAGACAACTTGATAATAAATTCTGTTCAAACTCAAGCATGCAGTAGTTGAATACAGTTGGAGCTATATCAAGTAATGGTTTGTCCCCTTAATACTTTATACTTTAAAAAGAAAAAAACAAAAAAAAACAAAAAAAAAAAAAAAACAACCAAAAAACCCAAAAAAACGCACTATTTAACAGCCATCCGAATGCCACCAAGTCTGAAACAGATGTTTATAATGCTGACAGTGCAATGTGCAAATTTCTGTTTATATATATATATACACACACAGAATTTTTAAACTAAATGTTAGAAAAATTTTGCACCACTAAGCTATATTCACATAAACTCCAGAAATTTATTACTTTGAGTAAGAAGTTACAAAACTTACAGAATATTCTGAGTTGGGAAAGACCCACATGGATTGAGTCCAACTCCTAAGTGAATGGCCCTTGCAGGGATTAAACCCACAAACTTGGCATTATTAGCACCATGCTCTGGTGAGCAAATGAGCTAACCTCAGAGTTGAGATCAACAGAAATTAGTTTTCCTAAGAGAAGGCTGAATTATTCCAGAATGAATGAGACAGGCAATCCTCAGACATGGCCAAGAAAAGCATCTCATAGATTCCTAGGTATTCCTCCATCCTTTTTAACTTTGTTATAAAGCATATAAACTCAGGGAAACTTCAGGGGCCTCATGCCTAAGCATGAGGCTATAATGACCATCTCATTTAAGGAGTGGTCATGCTTATGAAAACAAATTTTGTTTAATCTGACTCTATCACCAGGGAGATGGAAGGTACCAGTAGGAGAGAGAGAAAGGCATAAAAGGATGACACAGCTCCCTTGTCCCCTGAGGCAGGCTGGAAGCCTTAAGATACAGTGCGTTTAGATATCCAAGGCTGAACCTCAGCAGAGGCTCCTCTGCATCCAGCATAGCTGCAGCAAGTTTCTTGATTGGGCCAGGATGAAATAAACACATGGAAAATAAAGTTCTTAATTCTTAGTCTCCTCAGTTAACACCACTGCACTCCAAGAAAATATGACAATGCCACAGATAGGGATGTTTTTCCATCTATTCCCATTGTTCCTCCAGGTATGAAATAAGGGAAATCACAGTTAATGGATGACGCTTTGTATACTGGGATTCCAGACCACATAATCACAAGTGACAATAATTTTCACCAATAGAATTAAGGACTCAAACACAAACCATTAGAATTAAATAGAAAAGAATGTATGCACTAGAATGTGGGCTTTTCACTGAGCAGCTTTCCCTGCCATTGAGCAGGGTGAAGAAGCTATAGACCCCGTTAAGTAAAGATATACTAAAATTAAAAATTAACATAAAAGAGTTTGACTGACTTTTTCAATCTCCTGAAGTGCAGGAAAAGGATGAAAAGTTCATGCTGGAGGACTACTAAGATATGGCAGACCAAAAAAGAATAGTTCCTTTCTAGCAAGAGGCACCTGAGAGATAAAATATAATTCCTACTTCAACTGCTGGGGCACCATCTGCCCATGGATCCAGTCTCTCCAGGTTTTTTTGTTTAAAAACTGAGGAGTACAAGCTTTTCTATTACTTCCCTTTTTCATACATATTCTGTCTTGCTCCATTTCTGTGTTTTCAAATCACTATGATATTTAAAATTAAGAACCTAAACACAGAACAGGATTACGTTTCAGCTGCTGTATTACAACAGTGATATTCCACCTGGTTCAATCATCTGGCAGAACCAAAAAAAAAAAAAAAAAA